>BGNK01008260.1:0-12358 GCA_003297005.1 Symbiodinium sp. clade A Y106 | reverse complement strand
ACACCATCGCCACGTGCAGTTTTCAGAAATCACGAGTGCTTTTACAAAAGAGGGGACACGTCACCACCCTGAACGTGCAGGTTTATTTACGAGCGGAAATAAGTGTATCGAACGATGCTATAGGTTGGTAACTTGGAGCCTCAAGGGATCCCTTAAAGACATCCTCTAAAGGATCCCCTGAAGGATTCTATAAAGGCTCCTTAAGGGATCCCTTACAGTAGAAGCCAGAAAGTTGGAACATCATTAGCCTCATGCAGTAAAGTGTAGGGAATCCCAGCATGAATCATCCTAAGTCCATGTTCCAACTTTCTGGGGTTCACTATAAGGGTAAGCGGAGCTTTTCCGAAGGTTGAAGTGCGGAGCCTGCGCTTTGGCAAGCTCCCGGCGCACGGCGGGCACCTCCGTCTCCGAAGCCCTGAGATGGGAGTTTCCAAAAATTAGGGGTACCTTATTTGGGGTCCTTATATTAAGGATCCTACTAGGTCGAAGGACTCGGGGGGGGGGGGGTAAGGTTCAGGGCATAGGGTTTAGGGGTTAAGGGGTTTAGGATGGTTTAGGGTTTAGAGGTTTAGTGTTTCGGGTTTAGGTTTACCTACAGTATCCTTTGTAGTTCCTTGCTTGGCTAACCAAGTTTTTATGGTTGGGATCCTACAGGATGATAAAACTGGCTATGTGACCAAGAACAGGAACTACAATGGAGACTAGACGTAGGGTTTACGGGCTGCTTTGTGCAGCGTAACGTTCCCCGAGTTTGTAAGGGACCATATACCCTAAACCCTAAACCACCCAGATGGTCTTTGCTTAAGCCTAAAAAGGGGCCTCTATGGGCACCTTAGGGCCACAGTAGAGCTTCTAACTAGCTATATCAAGACTATGTGCGGTCATTCATTCTATAAGAGCTTGTTACGGCCTCTAGAACCGCCCTAATATCGGGGTCTTAATAATCTTAATGATCAGGGTCGGGGGTTTTGGAGCCCACTGTATAGGCCCACAAGAACATATTCACATCCAAGGGTCCTCCTGGAACAAAACATAACCCTAAACCCCAAACCCTAAGCCCTAAACCCATAACCCTCAACCCCTAAACCCATAACCGTAAACCCCAAACGAGGGTTTTGGTTTTTTGGTTCAAGTCAAAGGTCTCACCTGCTTGTACCTACTTGGTCGCATTGAAGGGTTCTGGGCAGCTGAAGAGATTAGGGTACCTTATTTTGGAGTCCTTATAATAAGGATCTTCGTATTTAGGGTACCATATTAGGGTCTCCCTCTGCGATAACCTGGATGGCCCCCAGCTGCGAATCCTATCGAAAGTTGCGGGAAGCAAGTATGTACCTGGTCAACCTCGCTCCCCAGAGGATCCCCGAAACATCCCAAGACCGGCTATCCTCTTCAAGTGTATCCGCGCCGGCCCTCATTCCATTTCAGTCAGGACGCAATCCCAGTGCTTCACGCAAATCCTCTTGGCATAAACTGACAGTTCTGGCTCTTAAATGGAAGTCCGTGCATGTAAATAGTAAGGTGAAGAATTTCTAGGCTGAAGCGGTTCAGAACTCGGGACGACCCATTGACCTTAGACACTAAATCTGCATGCGCTGCTGATCGCTTGAGGCTTCATCACACGCAGGGTCCGTGTGCATGTCCAGCTCGGGCTGAATTTCAGCACGTCGCTCTACGTCCGGAGCAGGGCATGGGGATAGGACATTGTCTGTCTATCTATCTTTGACCTTGCATGTTTCCATCTATCTGACCCTCAATCAATCAACCAATGAAAAAAAGCGAGCCAGCCACCGAGCAACCAAACAACCAAGCAACCAAGCCACCAAGCGATCAAGCAGGCAAGCAACCAACAAACCAACTCACCAACCAATCAATCAACCAATCAATTAAACAATGAATCATCCAGAGCCTCCAAAACCCCTTAATTAAGGAATATACCTTAAATTATATTAGGATCCCCAATATGATTTAAAGTAGATTCCTTATTTAAGGGGCTTTGGAGGCTCTGGGCAAACGCAAACAGTCAACCAACCTACCTACCTGTGTACCTGTCTGTCTATCTATCTATCTATGGCTGCCTACCTACCTATCTATCTGTCGACCTATCTACACAGAGCATGTACATGCTCATATATGTATACGTGTATACATGTTACAAGGGTATGCATAGAGAGCGGAGGGTTCCTTATTCCAGGTTACAACTGACGCAGCAGGAGAGGTCTCAGGCGTCGTCGTCACGGTTGTAGCAGCCATAGCTGGGCCATAAACGTGAAACCACACACAGAGTGGATACCAACAAGCATTTCTCATTTGGACCCAAAGTGTTTTTCCATAGAGCCTATATAAGACCTGCAAATGCTTTAGGTGTACCTGTAATGTGCTTTGAGATGGCCTCGACTGCGCCGTCGAAGTCATCCAGCCCGAGTCGAGCCGCCCCTCGCCGGAAGAAGGCCTGGCATGCAACCGCACGTTGTGCTGTGTTGGCTGTTGAAAGTGCGGATGATGCTTAGTACTGCGAGGGTTGATTACAGTAGGTTGACGGTATCACTGGCCAGGTGCGATGCAGCAATCCACCACTAGTCCAGAGCACGCGTGCAATCACGAAGAGCTTTGGCATGTACGTATGCAGATTCCGTAAGTATGCATGCACGGATGCTACAAAGTAGGTACACATCTATGAAGGTTTGTACTGTGGTGTAATGTAATGTAATGTAATGTAGGAACGTGTCGTGATGAGATGGAAGGCAATGTCTTGCAATGTAAGATTGCATAGGTCAGTATGTATGTATGTACGTATGTATGCATGTATGCATAAGAAGGTATGGATGAAGGTGCGTGTGTGTGTGTGTATGTGTGTGTGTGCGCATGCTCTGTGCGTATGCATGCGTGTATCTATGGACCAGTGTAAGAACGTGTAAAAAACAGTCTGTGTTGTTCCAAGGTATCTCATGTGTGCTGTATGCACTGTCCATGGTATATGTAACGCCTGTAATACGTGTAAGCAATGTATGTAATGCATGTGATGTAAGTGCTGCATGTACTGCATGTAATGTATGTAATTAAATGTAGAGTAGGCAGCGTAAGTCATGCATGTGATGTAAGTGGGGCATGTATTGTATGCACTGTATGTAGCTGGTGTATGTAGCGTATGTAATGTATGCAATGAAGTAATGAAGTGGAATATCTACTGTATGTAGCGTATGTAAATGGTGTATGAAATGTATGTAGGGTATATGATGTATGAAAGCTATGTAACTTGTGCAATATATGCAGGTATGTATGCATGCATGTGTGTACGTGTAAGTATCACTCCCTCTCTCTCTCTCTCGCTCTGTGCTTGATGTATGTAAGGTATATAACTTACGCAGTGTCTGCTGGTATCTACGCATGCATGCATGTGTGTGTAAGTGTGTCTATGTATGTGTACGTGTCTGTATGTATGTTGGGTGTGTGTATGCGCGTGTATGTGCACGCCTACGCATAAATCGTTGTAACTATACATATATATATATATATACATGTCTGCACCACTCTCGTTTCTTTACTACGGAACTATTTGTCTCTCAGCTTTTCTGTCTATCAAGCGAACTGGCTATCTATTCATCCACCTACTCACCTGTTTATCAGGCATAATTTTATCAAACTTCGGGACCGTGGTGAAGTGGTGCTCTTCATCATTTTTTCATGGCAAACACAAGGAGATACTTTGAACAGTGAGTAGAAGTAGAAACGGAAGCAGGAGTAGTAGTTGGAGTAGGAGAGCAGGTAAAGTAGTACAAATAGTAGTAGCAGTAGTAGTAGTTGTTGTTGTGGTAGTGGTAGTGGTAGTGGTCGTGGTAGTGGCAGTGGTAGTGGCAGTGGCAGCGCTAGTGCTGGTGCTAGTGCGAGTGCTAGTAGTAGTGGTCGTCGTGGTCTTAGTAGTCGTGGTCGTGAGAGTAGGAGTAGGAGCTACTCCTACTCCTACTCCACCTCCTCATCCTGCACTACTACTACCACTACTACTACTACTACTACTACTACCACTACCACTGCCAGACTACTGGAAGTAGTGGTGGAAGTCGTATGAGTAGCAGATGCACCATTTACATAAGTCTTCTTCCTGAAGAATCTCGAAACCTCACCTTTCAGATTCAAAACCACCCTTCCACAACCATTTCCTGAGGACCGACTGAACCCTAAACCCCAAACCCTGAACCCTAGATCCCCACACCCGAAGCGGATAAGCTCTAACCCCTTCCTAGACCCCAAACAACCTACCCTTTTTAGGGTTCCCTAATATGACTTCTTTATATAAGTTCTTCAACAGGTAGGTTGTTTGGGGTTAAGGTTAACCCTAAACCCCGGATCCCTAAACTCTAAAGCCCTAAAGTCTCTAAACATGGATCCACACATCCCCAAATCCTAAACCTAAGTCTCTAAACATGGATCCGCATCGCCTTCGAATCGAGCCCCTTAACCCTGAACCCCGGATCCCTCAACTCTAAGCCGAAAAAGTCTCGGCATCGCCTTCGAATCGAGCCCTTCTTGCAGAACGGCGCTGCACACTGACTCAGCATCAGCCCATCGGCCCCTGGAAAGTATGCGAGCGCGCAAGAAAGAAAGGAAGCATTCGGCTTTCGGGGTTTAGGGGCTTAGGGTTTAGTGTTGAGGAGTTTAGGGTTTTAGGGTTTTAGGGGTTTAGGCTTTAGGGGGTTAGGGGTTTAGGTTTGGGAGTTTAGGGGTTTAGCGTGTAGTGGTTCAGGGCTGAGGGTCAACATACTCCTCTCACAAGAAAGCTTTCTTGAGGCCCTGCCTTCCCCAGGATCGAAGTCATAGTCTTCAAGGTGTGTGCTCGGGGCCCGATATGGGAGACTCCGAAAAATAGGGCTACCTCATTTTGGGGTCCTTGTAATAAGGATCCTACTATTTAGGGTACTAGATTAGGGTCCCCTAATTTTCGGAAACTGCCATATATGCTCTGAAGTTCGAAACAATTGCAAGGTCTCCGGAACCCAGAGACGAAACGCACCCCTAAGCATACAATCTTGATCTCTACCTCTCTCAGTAGCCACTCAACTCATTAAGTACCTTCAATGGTTATCCGAGCTGGAAGTTGAGTAAAAGCTGCTCAGCAAGTTAGCAAACCTGATTCTTGAAGCAGCCCAAAACCGCAAGAAGCCCTGAATCCTTGCCACACCCTTGGCTCGAAGACGTCTATGCCTTTAAGCCATTGAAACACCCCTTTGAGGCTTACTATAGACCTAGGGTAAAAACGACTCCAAGAATTCGCATAACCTCAACTTCCTAAGTTCGGGTGATGCAAATCCCGAAGACTAGGGCACCCTTCTCAGCACTAGAAAGCCAATAGCATTCTCTCGCAGATAAAAAAATACAACTCTGACATAAACCCCAAAGGCCCTAAACCCAGAAACGAAAACCAATAGCATTCTCTCGCAGATAAACAAAAATACAACTCTGACATAAACCCAAAAGGCCCTAAACCCAGAAACGAAAACCAATAGCATTCTCTNAGATAAACAAAAATACAACTCTGACATAAACCCAAAAGGCCCTAAACCCAGAAACGAAAACCAATAGCATTCTCTCGCAGATAAAAAAATACAACTCTGACATAAACCCAAAAGGCCCTCAACCCAGAAACGAACACCAATAGCATTCTCTCGCAGATAAAAAAATACAACTCTGACATAAACCCAAAAGGCCCTAAACCCAGAAACGAAAACCAATAGCATTCTCTCGCAGATAAAAAAATACAACTCTGACAAAAACCCAAAAGGCCCTTAACCCAGAAACGAAAACCAATAGCATTCTCTCGCAGATAAAAAAATACAACTCTGACATAAACCCAAAAGGCCCTAAACCCAGAAACGAAAACCAATAGCATTCTCTCGCAGATAAAAANCGCAGATAAAAAAATACAACTCTGACATAAACCCAAAAGGCCCTAAACCCAGAAACGAAAACCAATAGCATTCTCTCGCAGATAAAAAGGATACAACTCTGACATAAACCCAAAAGGCCATAAACCCAGAAACGAAAACCAATAGCATTCTCTCGCAGATAAACAAAAATACAACTCTGACATAAACCCAATTCCGGGATTTGGGTCTTTGCTTTTGGTTATCGTAAGAGAGCGTCTATAAAAAATACAACTCTGACATAAACCCAAAAGGCCCTAAACCCAGAAACGAAAACCAATAGCATTCTCTCGCCTCTGACATAAACCCAAAAGGCCCTAAACCCAGAAACGAAAACCAATAGCATTCTCTCGCAGATAAAAAATACAACTCTGACATAAACCCAAAAGGCCCTAAACCCAGAAACGAAAACCAATAGCATTCTCTCGCAGATAAACAAAAATACAACTCTGACATAAACCCAAAAGGCCCTAAACCCAGAAACGAAAACCAATAGCATTCTCTCGCAGATAAAAAGGATACAACTCTGACATAAACCCAAAAGGCCCTAAACCCAGAAGCGAAAACCAATAGCATTCTCTCGCAGAAAAAAAATACAACTCTGACATAAACCCAAAAGGCCCTAAACCCAGAAACGAAAACCAATAGCATTCTCTCGCAGATAAACTTTTTATGTTGAGACTGTATTTGGGTTTTCCGGGAAAACCCAGAAACGAAAACCAATAGCATTCTCTCGCAGATAAACAAAAATACAACTCTGACATAAACCCAAAAGGCCCTTAACCCAGAAACGAAAACCAATAGCATTCTCTCACAGATAAAAAAATACAACTCTGACATAAACCCAAAAGGCCCTAAACCCAGAAACGAAAACCAATAGCATTCTCTCGCAGATAAAAAGGTATGTTGAGACTGTATTTGGGTTTTCCGGGAAAACCCAGAAACGAAAACCAATAGCATTCTCTCGCAGATAAAAAGGATACAACTCTGACATAAACCCAAAAGGCCCTAAACCCAGAAACGAAAACCAATAGCATTCTCTCGCAGATAAAAAAGATACAACTCTGACATAAACCCAAAAGGCCCTAAACCCAGAAGCGAAACCCTCAACCAGGCCTCCGCAAATGAGCCAAGGCCAAATTCCTTCGAAGGGCGGCTAACAGCGCAGCGGCGCTCGCCGGAGCTGTGCCAGGGTTGAGAGGTTGTGGCTCAGGGTATCATAGGGACCCTTAGGGGGGTAGGGGGCCTTAATGCCCATAATAAGGCCTTAATAAGGCTTATTTAAGGAAGTATAGTCCCCTACCCCCCTCCCCCTTACCCCCCTAAGGGTCCCTATGAGGGTAGCTTGCATTTGAGAATGAAGCCGAAGCTAACATAAGATGCTTGTTGTGTGGATGCTCTACAAAGTTTTGGAAGTTTGCTTGGCGCTTATGATGAGGCTGCAGAGAAGTGTATGTTGTGTTGTGGTGGCCTTCAGGTACGGTTTAGCTTTCTACATGAACACTTACAGGCTGTTGCAACTTCGATGAAACTGCATAACTGGCATAACTGCTTCCGCATGGTTCGGTGAGCTGCATGAGAGTTCATGTGTAGCTGCAACCCATCACCAGACTTCAACGCACCCTCCCTATCAACCCTATTCCCAGAGATTCCAACAACGCCCTGAATTATTTCGATTCCTCTAGAGTTTGCCGGGTATGGCTTGGAAAGTCCAGCAGACTCCTAGACCCTAAACCCTACGCGGATCTAATGCCTCCTCGAATATTTCAGTGCCCTTCATCTTCTGTCGCGCCTTCTTTAAGCCCAGCCAGCGCCGCTATGCCCTCCTCCGAGTGGGTTTGGCTTGTGGTGATGAAAACTGCACTACATGCCACTTTGTGTCACTTTGCTATTAGCTGCCATTATGTCTACTATTGCCTGCCACCAGGCAGGGAGACGCGCAAAGCCTGCAAGCCGTTCAGGCTAAGCTGAGGCATCTAAACGGGAAGGCTCTCCGGGCCCGCCTTGCCTCTAAACCCTACACCCCAAACCCCCAAAGCTGGTCTCAAACTGGGACTCAGCAGATGGCAAATGCGTCTTTGAAGTGGGCGGGTGGATGGCCGCGGGAAACCCAGAAGCAAGAGGTGATTCACGATTTTGTTCCATTCCTAGACCCCCCAACTACCCTCTAATATACCCCAAATAACCAATATTAAGCGCCATTGGGGCTCCATTAAAGGGCCATTGGGGGGTCCTGGTTGCTTCCCACGGAGTGGGGTAGCATCCTCTGAGGCTGGACCTCTGCACGCGGCGTGCACTCGTCCGAGTATTGCCAACTCCCGCAAAAAACAAAAAACAAACCCCTACCCTAAACCCTGAACCCCTAAACCCTAAACCCTAAACACCTAAACCCCCTAACACCTAAACCCTAAACCACCAAATGTCAAATCCTCAACTCGCGGACGACTCTTGGAACAACATCTGGGTCCGTGGGTCTGATCGAAGGCTTCCCTTTCGAAGAACATGACGACCCTAATTGTACCTCAAACAAGGGAACAAAATTGGGTCCCAAATAATAAATAATAGGTACTTCGGGCCTAATGAGGTAACTAAGGGTAGATGGAGGGTCTAAGTATAAGGGGTTCTTGCGGCCTACTTCAGCCGAGCTCTGCGGAACCCTAGAATCTATAAACCACAAACTTACTTGAACTTGCGATTTGTTCTTGAGCTCCAGAGCAAAAGGATAACTTTACAGGGCTTAGGTTTTGGGGTTCTTATTATGGTTCCTGCAAGGGCTCCTATAAGGGATCTATAGGGTTCGACATTGATTTAAGATTCCGGGTATGGATTCGGATGTCAAATGCCTGGGGCTCGACGGTGAGCAGAGCGGCTTCAGGGTTTAGGGCTGCAGCCTCAAGATAGGGGCCTTAATAATGAATTAGAATAGGGTCTTGGGACATCTTACACTATATAATTCTGATGGGCCCAGCAGATAGTACTGGCAATTATTTAAAGGCCGCCATATTATATGCCTTAAAGTTGCCGGGTCTGTGGAGGACAGCGCGAAGCTTGGAGCTCACAGGGAACATTTGAGGCAGATCTGAATCCTTGGTGATCAACTTTAACTTGAATCCTAGTAACAACCACTAGCATGGCAAGCAAGAGCTCCGGGCAGGTCCTAATACCCGAAAATAGTATTGGTAATTATTGTAAACCCAATGCCTGAAAGGCTCGACAACCAAAGTAGCTCTTGCTGGACAACGAAGAGACACAGGAGGATATCCCTGAACCCTCAGGCCCAAAAGCCTGAAACCCAATAATTCAACCCCAAATCCTACCTGAGCCCCAAATAACCTACCTTTTGAAGGAACTCTAAGAAGAGATCATAATAAGGAGCCTAAAGGGTTCAAAACCTAGCCTCTAGACCACAAGGTATCGAACCAGTGCGGGTCTCGGTCACCTCAAGTGCGACCTTCAACACTGCCCTGCACTGTCCTCGTAGCGCCTCGTAGCACGTGCAATGCTTGCAGCATCACCGCTCCTCAATCATTTCCAGGAGCGCTTTAAGTGCGGTTGGGGTCCTTTACATCATGGATCCTGCAACTCCTAAACCGAGGCACTTTAAAAATTCGCGGTCGCTGCAAAAGCACCAAGGTGGCTTGACTGGTAAGTTATAAGGAGACTTGTAGCCAGGAAACCCCGTTCCGTTCGGGGCATGTACTACCCTCAACGGTGCCGGTTAATCCACTGTTTTGGAGGGTTTTGGTTTCAGCTAAACCCTAAATGCGAAGCCAACCTGCGACCGATCTGTGCTGGAAAACTCTGAGTTTGCGTTCTGAAACGGTATCGTCGGTTACAGATTACGGTTTAGGGCTCGTAAGGTCTGCGGGCTCCGGCTGGCTAAGTTTACAGTACATTGCTGAAAGGATTGGCTGCTCTCTGTGAAGATGTTAGTTCGTTGCATTACCCGCAAATCTCTGTGCCCGCTGCAGGGGTCTTAAGGTGTTAGTGCCTATAAAACCCGCTGAGGTCGTATGGTGTTTCCTCGTTCGTTCTGGACTCGGACCTAGGAAAAAGCGCCCTGCCACAAAGAACGCTCCGAACGCGGCCGTGGATCGCCAGGTGACCATTGCCCTTCGGCAGGAAGACTGCTCCCTAAACCCGAAACCCTAAACCGTGGATGACTGAGAGAGTGGTTGTAGACTAAGCTAAGCCCGTTACACAAAATGGCGGAGATTTGAGGCTTCGTCTTTTGAGTCGCAAAATCATCAAAAAGGGGCCTAAAGATTATATAATGGGTGCTTGTGGGCCTGACGCACAACATCTACGCAGGTTCGGAGGGTGATCTTCTCCAGCTTGACACCCAGTTTACAGTGGTAGTTTCCAGAATATGCTACACTGTAACAGGCCTAATATGAGGGTTTCTGTGGGATCTCTCCTTCGCTACGCAGAATAGAAGCTAGTCAATGATAGCGGATTCCAGTTTGGGCGAAGAGTTAGTCAGTCCAGAGAGTGAGCTGCTCCCGCTAGTTCAAGTAGTGCATCTCAAAATCACAAAAGCATCACGGCACTCACGAGCATCCTAAAATGGTCGCGGCAAGGACATGTGCAACCACGGTCAAGCTGGCAACAATGATGCAGCCGAATCAAAGACGAGCAGTCACTAAAATGCAATTCTGGTAACCGTCGGAAGAAAAGGGGCAAGACAAGGTTAGAAATCTGTTAAGCGACACGGCACGCAAGGCACCAGTTTTCCTGCGATCTACTCATGTTGCCCCTCTTGTGATCCCAAATAAAGGGCATCATCTTTATCCAAGCCTGGACCTTCCGGTGCTCCACAAAATCCAGGCAGCTTTGTGGATCCTGACGGGGTTTCAGGTACCCAGAGGGTCCAAGTACCCAAATAGTAAGGTTTCAAGGTCCAAAAACCATTCAGAGTATGGATTTTGGGACCTAAAACCCTACTATTTGGGTACTTGGACCCTCTGGGGTACTTGATTGGGGTGAAGAATGGACGGCCGAGTTGCGGATGGTGGGGCATCAGGCTCAGTATACGTTGTGTTCAGTCTTGGATCAATGACGTGGCGCAGTCTCAGGACTCTCAAACGCTCGGGAATTTCGGGGGGGGGGTGCAATCCACTGCTGCGGGTCAGTTGCACTGCACATCAGCGTGTGTCCTGGAGCTCCCCCGGCAACGGAGGATTCTGAACCTGTCCGCGCAGAGTGCAAGCCGGTCCAAGTAGGGGTTTGAGGCTTCAGGGTTTAGGGTTTAGGGTTTTAGGGTTTAGGGTTTAGGGTTAGGTTAGGGTTTGAGGTTCCGGCTTTACAGTTTCGAATGGAAATCCTGCGCTCAAGCCCCAGACCATAAAGGAACCTAAACCCCAAACTCTAAAGGAACCTAAACCCTCAACCCTCAACCTTGAAGAAAACAGCTCAGAACTTTCTCTCTCCCTCGCGGCCCTTCCTTTCCTGCATAAACAGTGTAGACTTGGGAGTCGCTTATGGGTTTTACCTTGCAATTCAGGGGTCATCACCTAAAATCTTATGGGGTATGTCTTATAACTTATACCTACTATGTTGTGGGGTGTGGGGCTGAGGAATGATGCTGGTACTTTTTAGGCCCCTATTGTGGGTAAGAAAAGGTGAGTGGTGCAGAGGGGCTGGAGGAAGGAAAGGTTCAAGGAATGATGGCCAAGTCTCGAAGGTTCTAAATCAAAGCGAAACGAAATGGTCTTTCTCAGCTTTGCCAGTTTCATGGAGTCCAAATTCAACCCTGGATGCACTGTTCGACACAAATACGACCTTATTCCTGTGCTGCCTGAACTAAACCCACGAGCTTGTGCCAAGCGCGAGTCTTGCACGCAATGGTTGGCGCCTCATGCATGCAAATGTCAATCCAAACAGCCGCACTCCTGCCAAGTTGACTTTAGGGCCCTAGACCCTAAACCCTAACTTTAGGGCTAGGGCTACTAAGAGGGGCCCACGAAGCCGCTCGTCATAAGCTCGAGGATACCTTATTTTGGGGTCCTTATAATAAGGGTCCTATTATTTAGGGTACTGTATTAGGCTCCCCCTATTTTCGGAAACTCCCATATCGGTTGTGTCAGGCAGGTACAGTCTCAGCAGCCTGCCCCGGTGCAAAATGCACCGACTCTCGTGTAGCAACAGCTATCGTCTGCGCCCTATCAGGCCACTGTCGCAATCGCAGTGGTTCCTTGCCATATGCCAATCAAAAACCATCCATACATTAAAGATCTTGAACCCCTGCCGCAAGAATGAGCAAGCTCTCAATACGCTCCAAACTCGAAAACGCAGACTTCTTACTGCACTCTAACCGCCTCTTACCTTCCTTAACCGTTTGCGCCGAACCAGAACAACAGGGATTAGATCAACAGGGCTTATATGTAAAGGGCCCAAAACCTTATTTATGTTCGTATTTGGCAAACTTTGTCTTTATTTGTTTT
>BGNK01008258.1:1485-12372 GCA_003297005.1 Symbiodinium sp. clade A Y106 | reverse complement strand
TGGACGGCGCGGTGCAGCGCCAGCAAATTCGATGATGCTGCTTCCGCCCGCGGCCGTGACCTCATGATGCGCACCGCAGGCGCACGCATCATGAGCATCAGCGGGGCTCGGCGCGCCCATTCTAGCCCAGGGCTTCCAGCTGATGCCCATGATGCGGGCTTTGGGGGGCCAAGACGGGAGGGACTACTGCCCGGTGCACGAACTCGCGCTGCCCGCACCTGGCGCAGCCCTTAAATATCATGCACCGTATAGCTGGACTAGAACTTTGCGGTACAGTCTAGTATACACAGATATAGAAGGGGGCTACAAGGGAATGCTGTTACTGATTACGTGGGCTTCTACATTAGACTCAGGAACACCTGCACACAGTGGAGCTGAAAGCTCCCTGTACAGTCCTGCATGTAAATATGGGCTGCATGCTGCCCCGCTGCAATCCAAGTCCTAATGTTTGGGATAATTGTGCTCTAGGGATGAGGTCGCCTGCCTCATTTGAGGGCCTTGATTATTGGAACCGGGTTTCGGGCATATGATAACAGCAACGTTGGTGCAATTGAGGCTGTGAGGGGATACGGTGATTAACTGTCCAGGCCCTAGTCTTGGTGTTGTACGTGGGTGTATATTGCATGTGTATACATACATATATATATATATATATATATATATATATATGGGGCTTTCCGAAAATAGGGTATCCTAATATAGTACCCTAAATGGTAGAATCCTTGTTATAAGGACCCCCAAATAAGGTACCCTTATTTTCGGAAACTCCCATATACATATTCACATATTCCGGCTTCTATATCATAGCCAGGGTTCGGGCACTCGCCGGAAGCCCGCTGCTGCAACAGGGCCAGCTCTCTTCTGCGAACCGGAAGATATATGTAAAGGATTTCTCCAGCCAGCAAACCCAGGAAATCCTCTTTGGTTTAGGGGTTCAGGGTCTGGGGCTTGGGTTTGGGGTTTTTATTAAGGTCTAGGGCTTTTGGGTTTAAGCTTTTAAGGTTTAGGGTTCGTGGATTTTAAGGTTCTGGGCTTTATTGGTTTAAGGTTGGGGGCCTATGGGTTTAAGGCTCTGAGCTCTATGGGTTCAAGGTTTAGGGTTTATGGGGCTTAAGATGTAGGACAAAGGGTCTAGGAAGTCAGAAGGCCGGTTGGGCTACAAAACTGTGGCGGCTTAGGGTCTAGGATTTAGGGTTTTGGGGTTTAGGGGCCTAGGCTCTAGGGTTTACCTTTGCTCCTGATTTGTTCTGGGTCTGGGCGGAAGCAAAGAGCTGCGGACAACAGCAACAAGGTTCGCATGGCAGATCTTCTTGTAGTGTGTCGCACCATGTTCTGTGAAGCTTGGTATTAGTTCGATACAGTATAGGGCCGAAACCTACACCCTGCACCCTATCTAGACGCTAAACTCTCATATGTACTGCCTTTCTCTGCTTGCGTCAGTGTTTGTTGTTACAGCACAAGAGCTGTCAAATGGGCTGCCCCCACAACACATGCAGAGAATGACAGCGTCGCTACCTTGCTCGTCTTTTTGAGTACGAAGTTGCGTAGGAAGGTGTGGCCTGTCAACGAAAACACTCATGGTACAATCCTAAAGGCCCTAACATGCATTTTTGGGTTTAGGGCTTGGGCTTGGTGTTTAGAGGCCTAGGGTACACACGACCGGGCATCCTTGTGCAACCACACTCTGGAATGCGGCAGGAAGATGTCAAATGAGAAGATGCCGCAAGCCGAAGACAGGTCTGTGCCGGGTACCTGGCGCAGCAAGACACCCCACCCCTGAAGCATAAAGCTTAAGCCACCCGAAACCCCAGACCAAGCACGTTGAAGCCTGCATCCAACCAAACAGGATTCCGTTCCAAACCCTACCCCCTTGTCGCGAACCTATATCCCAAACCCGGCAACCCCATGCTGGAATCTTGTAAGCCTTGGGACGGTAGGGCACATGGCCGTCGATCTGCGAGTTGGCAGATGAGGCAGAAGTTTAGAACCTCAGCGCTCGGTGCTTGTTTCCTTCGGTCGGACGAGTCGGATGCACAGCTGTAACTGCACTCAAAACTCTGACAGGCCAATGTTAGCCCCAAGATGCCAACATCTGCCAACTATGACCGCTAGACCGCACAGCAAGCAACGCGCGTGATTGCATCGCGAAAGCCCGAGCTAGCTCTTGGACACTCCAGCTCCTAGGCGCCAACCCCCAACCCACCAATCACAAGGCAGCAATTAGGCCACAGGACTCCAGAAACCCCTACCATGCTAGGCTTTCGAGCTGTTATAGCCCTAAGCTCGATTAATATCCTAAACCCTAAGCCCTCAGCCCTACACCCTAAGCTCAACATCCCTAAACCTAAACCATCAGCGAAAGCCTCAGCTCAACAGAAACGCATTCCCTGAGAAGGCTGAGCCCACGGCCGGCAGCTAGAGCCTCGACCTGATCTGAGGACACATATCTCTAGGGTTCTTTAAAGAGATCTCTAGGGTTCTTTAAAGAGATCTCTAGGGTTCTTTAAAGAGATCTCTAGGGTTCTTTAAAGAGATCTCTAGGGTTCTTTAAAGAGATCTCTAGGGTTCTTTAAAGAGATCTCTAGGGTTCTTTAAAGAGATCTCTAGGGTTCTTTAAAGAGATCTCTAGGGTTCTTTAAAGAGATCTCTAGGGTCTTTAAAGAGATCTCTAGGGTTCTTTAAAGAGATCTCTAGGGTTCTTTAAAGAGATCTCTAGGGTTCTTTAAAGAGATCTCTAGGGTTCTTTAAAGAGATCTCTAGGGTTCTTTAAAGAGATCTCTAGGGTTCTTTAAAGAGATCTCTAGGGTTCTTTAAAGAGATCTCTAGGGTTCTTTAAAGAGATCTCTAGGGTTTAGGTTGGGGTTCAGGTTTGTTTTTAAGTTGAACTGCACCCCTTTCCGAAGATCCGAAGCGCTGGCATTTTGTCCTCAACTCAGGGTTTAGCGATTTAGGGCTCAGGATGGTTTCGGTTTAGGGTTTAGTTTGAAGTTTCAGGTTTTGGAAAGCTTCAGGGATAAGGTTTCCGAAAGGCTCCCTAGGTACTGCTATGGGGGTCTACTTCCCAACATCAAAATAGTAATCCCTCATATAGAAACCCTGCATTCTATATATATATATATATATATATGGGTACTTGGGACCGTGAGGGTTTAGGCTTTGGGCTTAATATGTGTATGCGTGTACGCATATACGTCGGTAGGGGGTTGCGAGGTCAGTGGGAAAGTAGGTGGTGAACTCTAAACCCTAAACCCTAGGTAGGTCCGGTCAATATACCTGTAGAGACACCCATGGGTTTGGTGTCGGCATGCGGTCGGTCGTCACGATGTCGGTCCAGATGCCATGCAACCAGTAATGTAGAGGCCATCAGAAATAGAATAGAGCTTTGGGAGTCTACTATAGTAGAATGGTCTCATTTTAAAATTACGGGGCTATGGCCCTATGCCAGCTGATTCGGGAGCCCTTGATGAATACTATCGACAAGTATTCAGGCTGCTACATTGCAAGGCAAGGCAGCAAAGAACCGCACTCCAATCCCGAAGTCCGGTTTGGTGGGTCTGATAAGAATCCCGTTTAGGTTTGAGACTTGAGGATAGAGGGCCCCGGGCTATTTTGTAAGACTTCTAGCTTTCAGTTTTGATGTTGTAGAGATTAGGATTTAAGGTTTGGGACTATTTTGTGAGACTTCTACAGTTTAGTTTTGATGTTGTAGAAATTAGGACTTAAGGTTTGGGACTATTTTGTAAGACTTCTAGAGTTCAGTTTTGATGTTGTAGAGATTATGATTTAAGGTTTGGGCCTCCTTTGTAAGACTTCTAGAGTTCAGTCTTGATGTTGTAGAGATTAGGGTTTAAGGTTTGGGACTATTTTGTAAGACTGCTAGAGTTCAGTCTTGATGTTGTAGAGATTAGGGTTTAAGGTTTGGGATTTGGAGTTTAGGAGTTGGAATCTAGCGTTTAGCGGGCTCTCCCAACTAACGGCACCCCACACTTACACCAGTAATGACGCTACACCAGTAATGACGCTGTCAACGTTTTCCCTACATGAAATGTCTGAGCCCGAAGGTCCTGGACCCCGAATCGAATTAATACAAGGTCCTTAAAATTAATAATTAGAATAGGGTTTTGGGGCCCCTTATACTATAAATATAATAAGGAACCCCCAAAGTAGTATAGGTAATTATTTAGGCCCCTATGGTACCTCAGTCATGGCCCGAAGACTCCAAAATCCTCTGCAAGCACGAACCCTCAGCTCTGACAATCTGCGGTCATTCTAAAGCCCCCTTGGGAAGCCACCAAAATCCAGGAAGCTATCAATCCAAAATAATTCCCAAATCTGAAAGCCGGACTCCAAGAACCGTTAACCAAACAGCTGTAGATAGATCTCAACCCCAATCCTGAAACAGCGTGGCCTCATGCTCATCATTGGCGTTGTCGGAGAGCTCCTGACGAACAGATCCAAGCATAAGTGTTTAGGACTCGACGGAGGCCTAGAGCTCAAGCTCGGGATGTGGGAGCGATTGAGCTACATTGTCTGGAGTGTGGCCTCTGGTGGCCCAAGCACCTAGCAAAGTGTCACCTGGACCGAGGGAAGATTTCCTATACATTAGTTTGAAGATGTTGGCAACAGTAGTTATGAGGCTAGGTGCTTGGCGCGTATGTGGGGACTTGAACTACCTGTAGGACTTGCAATGCTGTCTCACCGATGGAAGGACGGCTTTCTACGGTTGGAGCGATGGACTCTGGGCTGCGTGCTGCTGGAGGGAGAGGGAGAGAGAGAGCGGGAGAGAGAGAGAGAGAGAGAGTGAGAGAGACAAAGAGAGAGCGAGAGAGAGGGGCAGAGACACAGAGAGAGGGGGGGGAGGGGGAAGAGAACGAGCGGGCGGAACCCCCAAACTGAACACCGTGCATCTAAGAGCCAAAGACAGAATGTTCATTATAGGTCAGTGCTGGGGACGTGCGTAGTATGGGTGCGAATTCGCTCGCAGCTGCCATCCGGCTTGGCCTTGAACAACCAACAAAAAGTCAGAATCTCAGCAGAACCGGTCTGTACATGTGTTGCATTTTATATGTGTGTGTACACATACACCCTTACATACATGCATACATACATACGCACATCCGTAATTTTAATTACATACGTACATACATACATACCTATGTACGAGCATACATACATGAATACATACATGCACACAAACAAGTACATGCACCCATCCATACATACATGGGCATTCCCCGGGCAAATGTTCCTGATTGATGGCCTACATATGGTCCGTGCTTGTGTCGGGTGTGGAAACCTTACACTTCATAACCAGTGCACCCACACAGCCCGACTCCCGAATATCTGAAATGGTTAACCCAATAACGCAGACAACAGTAACGACAATGATGTGACACTACTGTAGCAACCCAAAAAGGTACCAACAGCAGACTAAACTAAACCTAAAAAATTGTACCGCAGCTGCTACTGTGCTTACCTGGAGAAACAAACCAGACAGAGAGCGGGAATGCCACGTCACAAAGGCCTATAAACCCTAGACCGTAGCACTCTAAACCCTAACCCCTAAACCCAAAGTCCTAAACCCTTAACCCCAGCACTCTAAACCCTAACCCCTTAAACCCTTACCGAGCCCTAAACCCTAGCACTCTAAATCGTAACCCCTAAACTAAACCCTTCAACTAAAGAGATTCTGGAAGCACCCCCCCAAGTACCCCATAATGGAACCCATATGGTCCTGAATGGTGGGTACTTTGGGCATAACAGAGCGGAGTGGGGGGGGGTCTACGTGGACCCTAAACTCTAAACCCTGCAACCCTAAAGCCCGCCCACCACCCCTCTTCTACTGCAGGTGGGCGCTGTCGAGCGCGAGACCTTGGCAAGCTCTGCTGGGCTGCAGAGGCTGCCGACCACAACCCTGTGTGGTCGCCAAGCGGTAGTCGCCTAGCTCCGTCTCTAGTTTCGTGTAAAAACCCTAAACCCAACAAATTGCTGGCGGAAGGCCGCTCCCCTCAACTCGGCGGGCCCCCAACCCTTCACGACTTGGGGCGGGCAGGCCACAATGACCCGGCCAGGCCTCGCATCACGCGCGTCCGTCACGCGTGCCCCGGACACCCCCCGACACCCCGGACGCCCCCGGACACCCCCGGATGCCGGGCGAAATTTTGGGCACTGTTCCTATTCCCGGAGCATTGGCCGCTTAATCAATGACAGGGCCCTTCGGCCCAGAACATACCCCCAGCCAACGCAAAACCTAAATTGCGAAATCCAATTTGCTTCATGCTGTGGCTCTAACTAGATACGGATTGTGGCCTTCGATGCCGAAGATCGGCAAATCAATGACAGGGCCCTTCGGCCCAGAACGTACCCCCCACGCAAAACCTAAATTGCGAAATCCAGTTTGTTTCATTGTGTTGGCTTAGTTTTTGGCTGGCTCGGTTTTGGCTCGTTGTAAGTAGTGCTTGGGTGGCCTTGGGGTGGGCATATCTGCATACTACTGCGCTCAGCTTACTTATGTCTACACCCTAAACCCTAAAATCTAAACCCGAAAACCCTAAAACCCTAAACTCCACACCCGAAAACCCTAAACCCTAAAACCCTAAACCCTAAACTCTAAACCCTAGAACCCTAAAACCCTAAATTCTAAAACCCTAAACCCCAAAATCGAAAGTAGTTGGGGGGTGCTGGTACAAGGCATGACGAGCTCCTGGAGCTGGTCGCCAGGTCTAAGTTCACCGGTGCTTCTGCACTTCCAAAGACCTAAAAGACGGGAAGACGGTTTAGGGTATAGGGTTTAGGGACGGTTTAGGGTTTAGGGTGTCTAATTTAGGGTTTAGGCTACTGACTAAAGAGAACTGAAAAGTTCAGGGTACTTAGGGTACTTAATCTAAGGCTTAGGGTACTTAGGGTATAGGGTATTTAATTCAGGGTTTAGGGTTAAGACCTAAAAAGAAGGGAAGAGTGCAGGGTACTTAGGGTATAGGCATACCCTAAGGGTCCATCTGTCCAAATGGTACATACTTTGGCCTTGAAGTAGTCCCTATACAGGTACTTTGGGGCCAAAGTATGTACAATTTGGGCACATGGACCCTTCACCCAACCCGAAACCCTATAGACCCATAGGGGAAAGCTCATGGGGCTTTAAGGTTTTAGGGCTTAGCGAAGTTCCGGGTTGAAGGCGTCTACTTGGAGGTTCTTCAGGGGTAGCTATAAGGGTTCCTTTAAGGGTCCCTTCAAAGGGATCTATATGGATTCTATAAGGGTATAAGGTTTAGGGTCTACTTGGAGGTTCAGGAGTAGTTATAAGTAGGGTTATAAGTCCCCTAATATGGAGTATAAGTATAGTTACCCTACTTATAACCCTACTTATAACTACATGAACCTCCAAGTAGGGTTTAAGGTTTCGGTACGGGATTTCTAGGCTTTTAGGTTTTTGCCTTTCACGCTTTGACGGCTCTGGGTTCACAAGAAAAGTGGGTTTAGGGTGTGGCGTTGGGGATTTCCAACTTCGGGTCCCTGTTGTGCGGAATCTTGAGTTGAGGGTTTAGGGTCTGAAGTTTGGGTTCTTAGCGTGTGGGGCTCTATTGTCAGACTATAACCTTTATGTACGGTACAGCTTTGCATGGGCCTGACAGAGCTCAGTTTGAGGGAGTGTTTGCGGGACTGGGGGTTGTCGTAATCGCACAACCCTAAACCCTAGCAAGTAACATACAGATCCTAGACAGTGCCGTGATATAGAAGCTTCCCTGGCCTTAGAGACATAGAACAGGCCCAGCTATATCCAGCGAGCGAGTGGGGCAGGCTAACAAGGTCCCACAAACCCTCAGCCACGCATCCTAAGCTTAAGGTTCGGTCTGGACAGGCATCGACAACATTGCTGGCGAGGACGGGGTTAGGTCGAGGATTTACCCTAAGGGTCCAAGTACTGAATAATCATATACTCTCCCAAATATTAACCTATATATAACTACTATCCTGAACCCAATTACCTGATTATTGAGTCCTTTGGACCCTTGGGGTTAAGGTTAGGCAAATCCCCCTAAAACCACCCAAACAGTGATGACAGATTCGCAGGCATCGCCTCCAGAAACAGTGACCAGTACTGAATAGTGCTGAGACCGACGACTGCTGCATGTGCCGGACAGCTAGCTCCCTAAGCACCATCTAAACACAAAGCCCTAAACCTGATTTACAAGTTAGAAAGTCTGAGCATTATCTAAACACCAAACCCTAAATTCCTAAGTCTATGGTCTAACATCTGAAGGCGAAACTGGCGCAGCTGGGCCCGACCACCCAGTCGAGAGCTTCGTCGACGGTCTTCCTGGGTGAAAGGGACACCCAGAAAACGAAACACCCTGTATTGAAGGACTACCCTAAGATACCAAAGCCTACTGTTTTGGAGTTATAAACTGAATATAATAGGACTCTTAACAAGGTCAAATTCAGGAGCTACCTGTTCTAGACTTCTGAATTCAGCCATACGCTAATTCTTACCTTATAAGGGGTATGGTTTCTTCGGGCACTGCCTGTTCAGAACGCAATACTCGCGGCTCAGGGTTTAGCGTGAAGGCCTTCGGCATTTCCGGCTGAAGTTAGTCAAGCCTACTAGCGCAGCTACTAAATTGAGCCTTGACCGGCCCACCAAATGTAACAAGCGACGATCTAGAGTCTCTACAGAAATCTGCTTTGGGATTGAGGGCCTGGAAACTTAGCATAGCACTGGTTGATGTGGGGACCCCCCAAATACCCTTTCATAGAGCCTTTGCGGCCCTTAATAATGCGTATTTCGGGTACAGAAGAAGGCAGTTGGGGGGCTTATAATCCAACCACATCTTTTGTTCATCAGCCATTCATGTTCTGGCGCTTCGAAGACCTCACCTACAGCCTACCTGTTTTGAACAGGGGCAGTTGTTCAGCTATCTTGATGACCTACCACTTCAGCGTGATTAACGACAAGAAGAGCAGCACTGATGGTAAGAAAATAGTAACAATAACAACATTACAGGTAATCCAGGTATTCATACTCACAAGAATAACAGTAAGGCTAATCATAGTGATAATAGTACCTAATTGTGTTGGGTTTCAGGTTTTATTCTCAGGGCTTCGGAGGTGTATAAATCTCAATCTCTGAAGGCCCGAAGTGAGATTCGAAGGGGATCTAGGGCTTACCCATAGGCCCCAAAGTAGTTCCTTTTTGGGGTTCATATTTAGAATTCTATAAGGTAATACCAAAGAGGAACTACTCTGGGGCCTATGGGTAGGGTTTAGGGGCTTAGGGTCTGCAACCGTATTATTCTCGCCGCAAAGAACCCAAGATTTCCTCAAGCGGGTGCGTGCTTCGGGCTTTGACAAGGAATAAACTTTCCGGGAATGTGCAGACGAAGATATGTCGATATTGGTCCTGGTACAATAAACATCTATGTACATACATCCGGAGGACAATAGTTTGACCTGCTGGACCTTGCTGTTATTAAGACGTCTTGTGGAGTACCGAAAAGTGCGATTTACGTGGCCTGGCCAGCGGAGCGGAGTATTCTATACCCCGAATGAAATTATAACTTTGTTTCAATGTTCCGCCGTAGGGTCCTCTTTGTTGATGTTGGGATTCTACGGGGGAATGGGGGCCTGTGCTCGACGAAACAAGGAGTAGGTAAACTTTCGTCCTACGGCAGTATACAGAGAGAGAGAGAGAGGGAGGGAGAGAGAGAGAGAGAGAGAAAAAAAAAAGAAAGAAACAGAGAGAGAAAGAGAGAGAGAGAGGTGTTTGATAGATGAGTACATCAACTCATATGGACTGAGAGCCTTCTTGGAATTCACAGCTAGGGGTCAAGGATTCAAGGCAGAAAGGTTGAGGGTCTAGAGCTTTGGGTTTGTGGGTTGAATCGTCAGGATTGTTTAGGGCTTACCAGTAGGGTTTAGGGTTTAGGCAGGCTTACGGCTTGCAGTTTTGATAAGGGGTTGGAGGAATGGGGGCTACATAGGCCAAGGCGCAAGTAGTGAATCTGCACTCCTTCCAATGATTTCGCAGGAATGTCCTGCAGGCATCAAACGTACGAAAATCACCGCTACCTCAGCAGCCGCAGCAAGGAACTAATGACTAACGATGTATGTCCTATGTATATAGGCATATTCAGAAGATTGAACCAACGCCTGAACCCCTAAGGTTCTACATCTATATAAACGTGGGCTTCGCAGAACAAACGCAAGCCTACGAACCCGGGTTAAGTCATCTTCAACCCTTTCAGCCCCAACCCCTTACAACCCTGGGTTTAGGGTTTAGGGGTTTAGGGTTTAGGTCGAAAGAAGCCTCCGGGGCCTGGAATACCGGAGCCCGACAATAAGCCTCACAATAGCACAAACTTGATCCAGCACCTCTTGAAGGCCTCAGAGCTGTACTGACACCAACATATGTCTGTGCGTGTGCAAATCATGTTGAGCTCGACAAGTGGGGAACGGGATATCGTCGCCATTGATTAGCACCGCCAGGTCCAATATAGTCATTGGCCGTTTGCACCGAACCAGAACAACAGGGATTAGATCTACAGGGCTTGTTCGACAGGATCGGCAAATTTTGACAAATAAAGACAAATAAAGACAAATTAAAGACAAATAAAGACAAATAAAGACAAATAAAGACAAATAAAAACAAATAAAGACAAATAAAGACAAATGAAGACAAATAAAGACAAATAAAAACAAATAAAAACAAATAAAGACAAATAAAGACAAATAAAGACAAATAAAGACAAATAAAGACAAATAAAGACAAATGAAGACAAATAAAAGACAAATAAAGAGAAATAAAGACAAATAAAAACAAATAAAGACAAATAAAGACAAATAAAGACAAATAAAAACAAATAAAGACAAATAAAGACAAATAACGGTTTC
>BGNK01008255.1:0-11166 GCA_003297005.1 Symbiodinium sp. clade A Y106 | reverse complement strand
CATATGTCGTAATATTTTCCTGGATTCCAAGATGCCGAATAGGGCTTGCGTTTCGCGAAAATGATGTATTTCATATCATCTTCATGGCGAGCTTCACACGCGCGGACGTGGCGTCGATACATTATCGATTCATTTGCTCGCTGGCCAACATGGCAGGCAAGTAGGATTCAATGCTGTGGTGAGTGGGTGCATTGCAGTATGCGAGAAAATGCTTGTTGCCTGTGTTTGTACCTTGCAAAGTGCAGAAACAAGTGTTGAAGTTGACATCATTTTGTCGGGTTTTTCCCCCTCCTCCTTTTCCTCCTCCTTCGCCGCCTCCTCTGCCGCCGCCTCCTCCTATCATGCATGCTATCATCGCACCCATAACACCCACTCATCGCTTGAACTTACACTCATCACTCAACATGCATGCGCTACAACACTAGTATCTCACTCAATATGTATGCACTACAACACATTTCACCCCACACTACAACACCCCACACCCATATGCAATCATTTTGTAGACCTGCGAGAAGCTAGGAGCGCGTGCGAGTGGCAAGGAGTGGCCTGCGAGCTACTGGGCGCTTCGTGGGTGGCCAGGAAGTGCTGCGAGCTGCTCGCAGCCTCAAAAGCCTGCAAGTGCGAGTTGCAGGTTCGAAGTTGCTGGCTGGGCGGCCCCTTAAAGCCATTTAGAGGCTCTTTTGCAAGCACTTTTGAGCCCTAAAGATTGCTTGAGCTCCGGTCCGCGCGTTGCAGAATCAAGAGGGCTTCGAAGTGCCGACTGAGGTCTCGAAACAAAGCCTGTAGACGACACAGGACAGGGAACTGGAACACCCTCCCCGGAGAGAGCCGAATTGATTTGCACTCTCCTTCCTGGCAGGAACTGCATAGGAAAGGCTCGTTTGATGGAATTGATGGAATTGATGGGGGCTTTTGCCCTCCTTCCTGGCAGGAGCTCGCAGGCCTTCCTTGCCTCTCATAGGCCTCCCAACTGGCTTCGAAGCCTGCACGACAGAACAGTTCTTCCGATCACCCAAAACCACTTGCAAGGCTTGTTCTGCTCCTTTGCCCTGATTCCCATCCTTCCTCTTACCTTGTCCTTTCCTTCAAAATTCAGAGGATGGGTCCACCCTCCTTGGACAAAGAGAGGGGCTTAAGCCGCCCTTGAAGTCCTCTTTAAAGCCCCTCTAAGCCCCTTAGCCTCCTTGCCTTTGTCCCCGATACCCTTGGAATCTCGAAAAACTGTGCTCATTCTTGTTTTAAGCTGTTTGTCGGTTGCAAGCGACGTTACATGTCTGTGTCAGCTGTTCGGAGAGACGCAAGAATGGATTGAAGATCTGAGAGGTGGAGGTGGCACTGGAACGTACAATCTTGGGGGCTCCAAAGTGCTTAAAATTTCTCCCATAACGAGACATAAGTCCAAGTCAACAGCAGCTGCAATTCGCGCATTGGCAGTCGCTAACAGCTCGGAATCCAAGACTAAGGTGGCCAGTCCAAAGCAAAGCCCTCGTCATTGTTTTCCGGCAGTGTATGCATGATGTGGGTCGTGAAAGCAAGCACATCGAGAGTGGTGGTGGTGCTGAGTTCTCTACTGGAGGTTTCGCCGAACACCCTTTGAAGTTGGATGGCCAGCATAAGGGCGCAAGGAGAAAGGGCCATGCTGTCATTTTTGAGATGATGAGCACTATCGGTGGAGGTAAAGTGATGTGTTGTAGTGTGGGGTGTTGTCGTGTCGGGTGAGTGTGTTGTGGTGCATACATATTGAGTGAGTGTAATAGTGTTGTAGTGCATGCATGTTGTGATGAGTGTAAGTTCAAGTGATGAGTGGGTGAGAACTGCATAGAAAAGGCTCGTTTGATGGAATTGATGGGGCTTTGCCCTCCTTCCTGGCAGGAACTGTATAGAAAAGGCTCGTTTGATGGAATTGATGGAATTGATGGGGGCTTTGCCCTCCTTCCTGGCAAGGAACTGTGTAGAAAAGGCTCGTTTGATGGAATGGATGGAATTGATGGGGGCTTTGCCCTCCTTCCTGGCAGGAACTGTTTGGAAAAGGCTCGTTTGATGGAATGGATGGAATTGATGGGGGGTTTGCCCTCCTTCCTGGCAGGAACTGTATAGAAAAGGCCCGTTTGATGGAATTGATGGGTGTCGGACCTGTGTCGCAAATTTCCAGAGGAAGTTCGCAAGAGAAACTGGGGGGAAGTTACTCATTTCGTGAGTTACTTGGGAAGTGAAGGATCCCGTCCTCCACTTCAAGGATCACTTCTCAGTGTGTCACGAAATGACACACTGCCTAACCTGACTNGACGGCGAAAACGTCAACTTCCCATTGTCCGACGAAATCGGACAAACCTGAAGTGCCGTCCTCCACTGCAATTGTGTGACGAAATCACACAATTCCCCAGTCCTCAAGCAGTGTCCGACAAAATTCCCCGTGTACGACGGAATCGTCACTGCGGCAACGGAAAGCCCGCTTCTCGGAGCGACTCCCGGTGCTGCTCCGTCGCCCGGGCATAGGCTTGTGGCACGTAGGCAGCCAGAGCCCACATGCTGCCCTCGTGGGGCTCGACCTTGTGATAGNACGGAAAGCCCGCTTCTCGGAGCGACTCCCGGTGCTGCTCCGTCGCCCGGGCATAGGCTTGTGGCACGTAGGCAGCCAGAGCCCACATGCTGCCCTCGTGGGGCTCGACCTTGTGATAGCGACGAGCATCGAAGCTCACGGGCTTGTCGTGCATGTCCAGCCACCTGCCCCGCAGCTCCCTGCCGCCTTTCTTGTCGGCCAGCCAGGCCGTTGAGTCCCCTTCGTCATCTTCGATCCACACCCGCCCTCCTGTGTAGTCTCCGAGAACAAGCGCGTGATTCGAGTGCCCGGGCATGTTCTGAATGTCCCGGTGCAGGCCCATGCGGGGATTGAAGAGCACGGCGATGGACGTCCAGGTGCCGCTCGGAAAGCGGCTGCGGAGAAAGCCGTTGACGGCTGCGCAGGCCTCCCGCAGGCCGGTGGCATTGGAGACCCCGACCACGCCGCCGTGCCCCAACAGCCCTTTCGTACGCCCCCGGCCCCACCGCCCGGGTGCGCCCCCGGTGCTTCCAGTCCGCCGACCACAGGTCCAGCAGCCGCACGAGATTGGCTTCGGTGGGCTCCTCCGCGGCGTTCCGGCACGCCGATTCCATGCTTTTTTTCTTAACACACCACATGTTTCAATGTCGGGCTCAATGTACGTCCCGCCTACATTGAAGGCACTGATGCTTGATTTGTGTCGGGTTTCAACACAGGGCTCAACTTCGGTCCCGCCTGTGTTGAAGGGAGCGACATTGCCGGCATTTCGCACCCCAGGCGCCCATGGCCCTAAAACACCATGCCGCACCCCAATTTTTTGGCGCCCCGACGGCCCCCGGCGGCCGGCCGTTTTGCGAGCCGACCACGCCACGGTCCATCTTCGATTTCGGGGTGTCCCCCGCCCAGGTTTTGAGCACGATTTTGGCCGCATCGCACCTTCCTTGTCGAATCGTCGTGGAGGGTTTAGGATGGGTCGAGAACACAGCCGCTGGGCCTCGCTTTTCGGGGTGTGCGTCCTGTCTGTGCAGGGCACCCTACCCGGCGAATGCTTTGCCGCCCGAACCCCGTGGCATCCCATCTTTCGCAATGGGTCGTCGCAGCGTCGTCCGAGCCGAGCGTCGTCCGTCGAGCTCATCGTCCGAGCCGAGTGCGCCATTGAGCGTCCGGGTCAGTCTTGGGCGGGTTTTTTGAGCGGTCTTACTGGGTTTGACGGGGGGTGGCCGGCAGGCGTCGCCCCCGGTCAAGGCATAGCGGGATTTTTGAACACTTTCGGACTGGTTCTTGGGCTCCGCTCCCTGCACCTCGCCGCAGTTCGCGAGTGCAGGCTTGCGGTGCGAAATCAAGGGCCCTGAAGGCCGTTTGGCGATGATTTGGCTGTGCGGGCTCTGGGTTTCACTCGTCAAGCTTTGCGACGTGCACGGGGCAAATCTTCGATGTGGTCATGTTTACAAGTGATGTGCTTCGAACGGGCAGCAGATGGTGAACGGTCTTTATTTTCAGGCGTGGCAGGGTGCATCCTGAGCAATGAAAGGCGCACTGATGCACAAAGTTAGCGACCTGTGAAATCGCTGGTACGGAACAGTCCTTGCTTGCATGCCCTGGCTCGCCACCGATGTTGCGTGGTTGGCTTCAGCAGCCTGTTTTGCGAACAAGTTGCACACCAGCGTATGCAGGCGCACGCAACATGCCCAAAAGTAGAAAAGCATGTTTAACGAACTTGTTTTGATGTCTACACAAGCATGTTTCACGAAGTTGAATTGATGTACAAGCAGAATTTGCCTGCAAACGGCTCTCATCGCATTGCCCCGGTGGCTTCGAGTGGCTGAAGCAATGGGAAGAGTGCGCAAAAAATCCGTGCTGTGGGTGGTGATTTTCTTATGGCTGCAACACGTCGGATGCCCCATTAGCTTCAGCGCACCCAATCGTGCCATTCGATCGCTGCCACCTATAGGACAAGTGTGGCAAAGGCAGACCATCATGTCTTCATTTCCTTACACGGTTATGTTGAGAAGGTTCAAATGTAGGCAGAGACGTGGAAAAAAGACGGCATCCACTCTCCGAGCCATTTGTTGGTCAGGCTGCCGAGGCTTGGGCGATTCTTTTTGGTGTTTCCAATGGTTCGGACCTGAATCATTTTCAAAGCAACGTAACGATTGTTGGTGTAGTAGCTGCTGCTGTTTTCAGACTAGAAGAGCTGTTGAAGTGTGGTTGTCATAGTTTTTGTTGGAAAATGAGCTGGGAGCTGGACAAGCTTTCTGGTTTTCCGATCACACCTTCGACTTCAGCTTTTACTTCTCGAATCCTTGCAAGCAAAAGGCCAATGGGCCAAAAATGTTGCATGTCATGTTTGGACCTTGAGAATGTGTATATTTACCGTATCACTCGATTTTCAACCAACAAGTACCAAGTTCAGTCCCCTCAACTTCCTGTTTCGGACCCGATGGCAAACTCGTTGCGCCCAGCATGAAGCCCAACGCCACAAGAGTGCTGCTTGCTGTTGCGTTGGCAGCTGTTGTGCAGTGGGCAAGAACACCGGTGTTTGCAACACCACAGGCTAGAAGCAGGCACGTGTCTCGCAGACGAGCTATCAGAACTGGCGAATTTTGAGCAAGACCCAAGTTTTCCAGCTGCAGTCGCAAGTGCATGGAACGTGGTGCAAACAACTCTGACACCTGCAGCCAAGCTGGTGGACAGCCTAAAAAAAGTGCAAAAATTTGCGGAGACCTGGAGAGAGGGAGAGGTTTACAAAGGCAACGATGCGAAGACACATGCTGACAAATTGACAGAAGGTATTGAACAATCTGTAGATGCGGGGAATAATGTTCTCATCCCGATTGCGCAAGAGGCAGACTTGCCTCCTGAGCCAATCAGAGGTACGCCCTTCGAGAAGCTCATGGTTGCAGTTCTTCAGAATACAAGCGTGGCTGGATTCTACGCACTGCACGCAGAGCCTGGTGCTGGGAAGTCAACTGCTGCAACACTGGCAGCACTTGAGCTGAAAGGAAGACAGCCGAAGGATGTCATCGTCCTTTTGCAGAACGACTTTGAGCGGCAGCTGAAGTCTTTCTTCCGCCTCTCCAACATCGAGTAAACTGCAGAAATCGCCCGCCCATTCTTCACCAGTCTGAAGGAAAAGGGCATCAGAGTGAGGTTAATTTTGGACAATGTTCTAGACAGCAGCGCAATTATCATTCAATCTGGAGATAGATTGAGAGCGCTCGCCCGGGCTGCGAATGACAACCTTCACCAGGTCATTGTCATCGTGCAGAGTGAAGCTGCAGCGCAGGAAATCGGAGGTCTCAATGGTGATACAACACGGAAAGGGAATCAGATGCCAGCAGAGCTTTACAGGTGGTCTAGAGAAGAGACGGAGGAGCTCTTGAAGAGCACGAATATTCAAGAACTCTTGAAGAAGCCGCTACGAGATGATGAAGAAGCTGAAGACCTAAACGTTCTCCTGGCTGAGGCTCTAGAGCGTTCGGAAATCCCAGACAAGTATGGCCGTTGGAGACCCAGAAGTACCAAACGATACATCATGACTGGGGATAGACCAACTGCACCGCCTATCCCAGGCGGGGTTCGCGCACATGTCATGATGTGTGCTTCTTCGGAGTCCGTTTCTCATGTTTGATCTGCAATTCTCGGCGACGCTGCGTCTGTTATAGCGCCCTGTGAGGCCCATCTGCCGGATCTGCAGGCACGAGTTGCAAGGTTTGAGATCGTGCTAAGACGTGTGTCTATGTAGGTTTGGCGTTCTGTGAGGCACGACCTCTGCGTCCGTCTGGGTGCGGGAGCTGGCGCGGAACAAGGACACTGTTGTGCACGTGTCGTTGAGTTCTTGGCCAGGCTTGGTGGGCCCTGGCGCGGGATGTGGGGGAGGGGCTGGGCTCGGGATTGCTGGAGTGTTTCTGAGGGTCGGCAGGGGCGGAGCATGACAAGTCGGGGAGGGGCTTCGGGAGGTGGTTCGGGGCTGGGAGTTTCGACACCGCTCGCCGCCGATGCTCTGGATGCCGATGCTCTGGATGCCGATGCTACCCCGGGACAGGGATCAAAAGCATCAAAAGCATCAAATCCGGTATTTTCGACTCAAAGCACAGCCCGAATCGATGGATTTCATGGGGGTTCCTCCCGCCTCCGATGCTCTGGATGCCGATGCTCTGATGCCGATGCTACCCCGCGACAGGGATCAACCCAGCATCAACAGCATCAAATCCGTCCTTTTCGACTGAAAAAACAGCCCGAATCGTCATCATTTGATGGTTTTGATGGAGATCCTCCCGCCTCCGATGCTCTGGATGCCGATGCTACGCCGCGTCAGGCATCAAAACCATCAATTCCGTGAATCGGTTCTTCGGGATCGAAAGTCGTCTTCTCGACCTCGTTGACGCCTTCAACGCAAACGGAGCCCACGCAAAAGCAGCTTCGAGCCCGTTTTTGTGCTCTGGAAGCACGTTTTTGGATCCCAATGAACCGATTGACGGAATTGATGGAATTGGTGGGTTTTCTCCGGTCCCGGGTCCGGAGTTGTTTTTGGCCTCTACTCCAAGCCCCCGGAAACCCGGAAAGAACCATCAATTCCATCAATTCCGTCAATCGGTTCTTCGGGATCGAAAATNGTTTTCTCCGGTCCCGGGTCCGGAGTTGTTTTTGGCCTCTACTCCAAGCCCCCGGAAACCCGGAAAGAACCATCAATTCCATCAATTCCGTCAATCGGTTCTTCGGGATCGAAAATCGTTTTTTCGACCTCGTTGACGCCTTCAACGCAAACGGAGCCCACACAACAGCAGCTTCGAGCCCTTTTTTTGTGCTCTGGAAGCACGTTTCTGGACCCCACTGAACCGATTGACGGAATTGATGGAATTGATGGGTTTTCTCCGGTCCCGGGTCCGGAGTTGTTTTTGGCCTCTAGACTCTACTCCAAGCCCCCGGGGGCCCGGAAAGAACCATCAATTCCATCAATTCCGTCAATCGGTTCTTCGGGATCGAAAATCGTCTTCTCGACCTCGTTGACGCCTTCAACGCAAACGGANTACTCCAAGCCCCCGGGGGCCCGGAAAGAACCATCAATTCCATCAATTCCGTCAATCGGTTCTTCGGGATCGAAAATCGTCTTCTCGACCTCGTTGACGCCTTCAACGCAAACGGAGCCTACACAAAAGCAGCTTCGAGCTCGTTTTTGGTGCTCTGGAAGCACGTTTCTGGACCCCAATGAACCGATTGACGGAATTGATGGAATTGATGGGGGCCTTCCCCTTTGTGTCGAGGCAGTTTGCACTGTAGTGGAAAACTGGGTCAAGTCGCCACTTGACGGAATTGATGGAATTGATGGGTCACGGCGCGCCGTGGGCCCGGGATGGTTCGGGAGGCGGTTCGGGACCCCTCGCCGCGCAGGACAGGAGGATCACCGCCAAGCTGAGGCCCAAGGAGGATTCCGATTGCTGGTCGTTTTGGGAGCAGCGCGCCTCTGCGCAGATAAGGTCTCGTCAAGAGGAGCCTGAGGCCGAGGACGAGCTGGAGCCGGCGTTTAAGGTGCAGTCCGGTGAGGCCATCCACACCATATCGTGTCGAGTTGACGGCCGCTCGCGCTCAAGCAGGGTGCGCAGCTCAATGATGTGGACGATTTGAAAACAGACCCGCCCTCGGCATGTTTCCTTTTGCTGCCTGTCCCGACATTTGCCCAAGTCACGAGGCCATCAAGCAGACGAACCCCGATCTCAAGGACATCGCTCCAAGGCATATCGACATTTACCTGTACTCACAAGAAGCGCGGAGCCCCAGACTGCCTTTTCTGTTGGCTCCTTCCTGGCTTCCGATTTTGGCAGGCTGGAGCGTGGCAACGCATCAAAGACGAATCGGAAGTCCTGCGTCGGGACACCACCAGGCCCAACCCTTGGCTCCGTGATCGGCCATTTGACTTCCACGTGACTGCATCACTGCTAGGCTAGATTGCTACGGCTTTTTGCCGCGGCAGCAAACTTGAAAGGCCGGGCGATTTGATTTGTGAAGGAAATCGGAGAATCAGTGCTGTGCAGGCACCATCTAACTCTGCACATCCTTTTGCACGGTCTCTCAGTTTCATGTCAAGGTTTGCGACGTGCATGATGTCAGTTTTGCTGCAAGTGGCGCGCTTAGATCGGCAGCAGTAGCGATCTAGGTCACTGCTGTAGTGAACTAGATGACTGCAGCAAAGATGTCACTATTCCTGGCCACACCACGTTTAGATTAAGCTCTCGTGCCGTGCAGGTCCCCGGTTATCCCTAAGTCCCGCGCCTCAGCGCCCGAATCCTCCAGAACCCTGAACCTTACTAGGCTGCCCTGTGAGTGCCCTGCGGTGGCAAGGAGCCGACACAGTCGACGGCCGCCGTGAGCAGCGGATGAGCCCGGATGGTCCACCCTCCTTGCACACTTGTTTGGGTTACTTAGAGTCAGACAACATCGTATCTAGATGCCTAGGCGACTTAGGGTCAGGGCCGGTTGAACACATACCTGTAGTAAAAACAACCCTTTAAGTCTGCCTTACAAGCAATATTTCAAATTTGTAAACAATCTCTGTTTGGAAACCCTGAATGCGTGGAAAACGGCGCGAGTGGGACAAGGAGGGCGACCGGAAACCAAGATCCCGATGCACAGGGGGACGCGGGGACGGGGCCGACCGGCCGACGTTGCACAGCATAGAGGGGTGGAAAAAAAGCCAATGAGGTGTCATGTCGGTCCGTGGATGCAATCTGAGTGCCGTGAGTGGAGTGTGAGTGTGTCTGTGTGTGCGCGCGCCGAAACAAAGCGGCTCTGGGGTCGGTGCGCCGGCGCGTCTCTAGGGGGCGGTGACGGCTCCGCGAGCTACGAGGCGGGACTCTTCCCCCACTGCTGCCCTGCAAATCCCCCCCCNTGGGACTCGTTTTGGCCTCCAGGGTGATTGCTGGGTGTTTCGGTTATTCGCTTCCTCTCCGGGGGGCGAGTTTTGGCGACCGAAGTCGCCGATTCGGCCCTCGCGAGGCCGATTGATGTTGATTGATATTTCCCCCTCCGTAACATCAATCGGGTTTTGGGGCGTTGCAGGCTCTAAGAAGGTGATTGATATGTCGCGGGCCAAAATATCAATCGACATCAATTGGCCGATCCTGATGTCTAGCAGCCCCATTTTTCGACCTCTGGAGCGACATCGAGGCAGCCCAAGCGGGTAGCTCGGCTTTGAGCCCGTTTTCAGGGCTCTCGAACACGATTTCGACCCAGAAGAGCCGCTTGATGCAATTGATAAAATTGATGTTTTTTTCCGGGGGGGGTCAGGGGCAGAATTTTCGGTCGCCCCATACCTGGCAAGTCTAGGAGTCTAGGGCGGCGCCACGGGTCCGGGATTTGCTTGCTCCGCGATGCCCCGACGGGGATCAAGCCCATCAATTCCATCAATTTCATCAATCGGGCTTTTGATGGGTTTCTGTAGCGTTTTGGGACTCGTTTTGGCCTCCAGGGTGATTGCTGGGTGTTTCGGTTATTCGCTTCCACCTCTGGAGCGACATCGAGGCAGCCCAAGCGGGTGCAGCTCGGCTTTGAGCCCGTTTTCAGGGCTCTCGAACACGATTTCGACCCAGAAGAGCCGCTTGATGCAATTGGTGGAATTGATGTTTTTTTCCGGGGGGGTCAGGGGCAGAATTTTCGGTCGCCCCATACCTGGCAAGTCTAGGGCGGCGCCACGGGTCCGGGATTTGCTTGCTCCGCGATGCCCCGACGGGGATCAAACCCATCAATTCCATCAATTCCATCAATCGGGCTTTTGATGGGTTTCTGTAGCGTTTTGGGACTCGTTTTGGCCTCCAGGGTGATTGCTGGGTGTTTCGGTTATTCGCTTCCTCTCCGGGGGGCGAGTTTTGGCGACCGAAGTCGCCGATTCGGCCCTCGCGAGGCCGATTGATGTNTGGGACTCGTTTTGGCCTCCAGGGTGATTGCTGGGTGTTTCGGTTATTCGCTTCCTCTCCGGGGGGCGAGTTTTGGCGACCGAAGTCGCCGATTCGGCCCTCGCGAGGCCGATTGATGTGGTTTGTGGACTTGTCCACTTGTGTTTTGCGGTTTGAAAAGTTTGCCCAAAAATGCTTTTGTTTTGCAGCAGCAAACACTCTTTGCATTTTTCCTTCATGCCTTGTCAGCCTGCATGCTCTTGCATGATTGCAGATCACGAGTCGCATCTCTTGCCACCTCGGATCAAGCCGTGCGGCGAGATGCGTCTCGCTTTCGATTTTGGTCCCCCGCTAGAGGCCCCTATCTCGACTTTCTAGAAGATCCGAGGTGCTAGAACAAGGCTTCTAGTTTCTGGGGGGGGGCGCGCATGGACCTCGGGAGTGACACTACAGCAGGAGCCTCACTTGACGTGCCTAGGGCTTTGGAACAGAGCTTTCAAGACCTGCTTTCAGCCCTCCAACTGCGTGTCACATCCATGGAGTGTAGATTGCATCCAGCTTCCTTGAGGGCCGCCGGCTCTGATAGCGGGTCAAACCTTTCGGTTGTGGTAGGCGAGAGCTCACAGGATCCTGTTTCCGCAGAGCCCAGCCTGCTCCCGTTGCTGTGGGAGACCCTGACAGTCGCCGACCGCCTGTCCCTAATGCAGGCTTCTTGGTACATTCGCACGAGTGTTG
>BGNK01008252.1:0-12400 GCA_003297005.1 Symbiodinium sp. clade A Y106 | reverse complement strand
CCTTGCGTCCTACGCCACAAACGGCGTTCGAGCGCTACACATGGTGGCCAGAATACATCCGGACGCCACTGAGACTCAAGTCCATGCAGGCTTTGATGTTTCGACACTATATTTATAATTTAGCTAAATTTAATAGGATTCTGTTGGGACCACTTGAGAAACCTGCGCGGTGGAATGTGCGGCAATGGTGCGTGTGCGTGCGGGCGGTGCGCGCGGTACGTGCGTGCAGTCGTGCGAGCGTGTGCGGGCGGTGCGCGCGGTACGTGCGTACAGTCGTGCGTCCGTGTGCGCGCGGTGCGCGCGATACGTGCGTACAGTTGTGCGTGCGTGTGCGTGCGGTGCGCGCGGCATATCTGTGCAATGCATGTGGCTCGTATATGCAATGATGAGAGGCCCACGCATGCAACCTAGTTACATGCAGTGTGTGTGCCCCGAAGCCCGGATCCATGCTCTGTGACATTTTGCACTCTGCCCACTGCCGTTCTTACTTACAGTAAGTGTCGGCTTCGATGTCTCATGCCTATGTACATCGTGCCGCCGGCCGGAAACCAAGATCCACTGTTCAGAGAGCGCAGGGTCAAGGAGTTGGGGTGCTAGTTCGAAGTTCAGTAGTTCAGACTATGCGCAGGGTCAGGTAGACTTGAACCTAGGGCCCAGGTCTAGGACTCAGGAATATAGGACTCCATGACCCCGTCTAGCCCAGGTCTGTTGGCTTCCAGCAAAAAGAGAGAGAGCACGACGTATATGACGTACGTGGTCGGGTCAGCTAGTGCTCGCGTGCAACCTGGGATAGGATTGGCTTCGTTTTCCAGGTGGTCCCAACAGAATCTATTTAGCCTTTAGCCGAGAGTGGGTTTACAGATGTTTGCGTATTGTTTAATTCTTTTATTCTTTTATTACACTAAAATACGAAAATGTAAATTATTATACTATATCAGTATACTACTATACTATACTATACTATACTATACTATACTATGCTATTGTCGGTTGAAAAGTTGAATTAGTTGTTTAGTTTAGTGAGTTTAGTGTTACAGTGTGTCACAGAGACAGAGGAGATCTGATGACACTGCAGGGTTGAACCGCGCCGAACAAAGAAAACATGTTATAGGATCTTCGATTTCGTAACGTTGCCGCCAGCATCGCCAGATCACTCATCTCTTCGTCTTCGCTCTCCGTGTTGTAGCTAAGTTCCATCATGCCACATAGGAACACTGCCAAAAATACGGTGGCCGCGAATCTGGGCAGGTTTAAAGGGGTTTAGAAACAATCTGGAGAAAGCGTCTTGTCTAGAGTCTAGAGCTTAGACTGGAGCCCAGGGCCTACGGCCAAAAGCCCTAGACCTAGAGTCTACCGTCCTCACTACTCGAGCCAGTCTAGTCTAGTCTTGAATCCAGACATCGAGTCTAGTCTACATAGAGTCTGGAGACTCGACAGAGAGGTCTAGGAGTCTAGAACCTAGGGTCTAGGGCTAGGGGTCTAGTGTCTGGAGAGTCTAAAGACTGGAGTCTTGTATTGCTTATGGAACCGAACTTAAAATCAAAGGTGCAGACCTCCCAACCAATTATGCTAGGCAACGCATTTCCAGCGAGGTCTGTCATTTGTGGCTCGGAAACACGGGCCATGGAGCGCGGATCGAACTGAATGCCCTGCATATGGAGCAGCTCTCTTCCTTGGCAACTATAACTATGGTAGGAGCAACAGCAGAAACAGCAGTAGTCGCAGTAGAGTGTGCGGCAGCATTAACTGTCCCGAGTCGGGTAATGCCGCCGTATAACCCAGAAGCAGTCTGCCTCTCTCCAGGTCAATAAGCTTTGTCGATGGGAGGATTGTCGGCACTACCTGCAACTAGCAATTTAGAGTTTAGAGAGTTAGAGTTAGAGTTAGAGTGTACTAAGCTAAGAAAAAGTAAACGTAACAAACCCAAATTTCCACGTACATAAAACCTAAACTACGGACTCAAGCCGTGAGTCATAACTCTCCCGACTCCCAACCCAGATTATGTCAAGGAGAGCACTACAAGAGCCAATGCCAACGACGACACCGGTATTACCTGGTCTGATATCAAGCTCACCCTTAGTGGTGTCGCCTCGGAAGATGAGCTGGGCGTGCGGTTCGCGTTGTGATACAGGTCGCCGAAACGAATAGGAGGCTTGCCGAGCTTCACCATCGTCTCGCGCGAATCCAGCAGGAAGATATAGTTCTTAAATGCTTCAGGTTCAACAAAAAAATCTTGAATCCAGATTTGGAGGTCTAGGCAGTCTAGAGTTGGGTCTAATAATTGAAAAAAAAACAAGAGGGGTGATGAGCCGGGTGAAGGACTATGCTCAATCGAATGTTCTGCAGCTCACACCACATACTGCTGATGCAAGATGATATTCTGATATACTGTCGCAATTTCAGATGATGCTAAGTTAGTTGCAGCAAGTACGTCTCACGTTCACAGCGCAGAGTTTAGAGAGTTTAGTTAAATTTAGACTCCAGACTTTAGACTCAGTTTGGAGGCTATAGACGGTTAGACTCTAGATTCTAGACTCTAGACCATAGACGCTCAGAGTTAGTTGTTTTGAAATTTCCTGCGTATACACAAACTGAAGTCCGAGTCTTAAGTCCTAACTCTTAATTCCTTAAGTGGCCTCAATGATTTCAATTTGGATGGATACATGTAAAATTTCAAATACAACGTAAAACGTAAAACATGTAAGCTTAGTAAAGGAGAAGAAAAACTATCATAAATACATAACCACAACGATGCCTTCCCAAACGAGTAGCCTCTTGCTCGCGGCTGCTCAGTGTCTTATACCACTCGTTGGATTTCAAATCATCCGGTATGCGCAGCGGCCACTGGATACCTCCTCGCAGAATGTGTTTGGTATTATTACCAGTAGTTGACGACTCTAGTTCAGCTAATTCAATAAGTTTAGTTCGTTACGTTCCTGATTCACTATAATTAGACATTATTAGACGTACTTGGAAGACTAAGGGACATGAATAAACTTAAACAGTGGTACATATTTGACTAGTTGATATTGATCCATCATTCGTTCGTGAAGAATACCGTAGCTTTGCACTTTGCAGTATACTTTACAGCCTAATACGAACACAAGCAGGACTCCAGGATCAAGGATAACTAATGCGCATGCTCATACTAATTACTAATTACTAATTCCTAATTACTAATACTAATACTAAGACGAAGACCAGGACGAAACCTGCGACGAAGATGAAGACGAAGACGACATCCCAGACTGAGACTGATACTGACACTAGTACTACTACGAATACTCTAGTACTATTACCTAGTACCTAACTTGTAATACCTAATACCTAATAAATCTACTACCTAATACCTACTTGCAATTAATATCTAATACAAACACCTATCACTAAATTTTCTAAATTCACCAAATGCTTTGGGCTAATACAATTACTTACTAATATTCATAGACACTACAACTAATACCAGTAGTAGAACGAATCCTAATAGCTTCAATCGACTAATACTGCTAAGACTAAGACTCTAAGACTATTACTTATGCTCATACTAATACTCATACGCGTACGCATACAAATACTAATGCTATACTAATGCTAATACTGGCTAATACTAATACTGATACTAAGAGACTAAGACTAAGACGAGGACTAGGACTAAAACTAATACTAAGACTAAGACGAATACTACTAATACGTTTACTTAACCAATACTGAGACTGAGACTAAGACTTAGACTAAGCCTAAGACTTTATGACTAAGACCACGACCACCACTTGGTTGATTTGACTTCGTTAGAGCTATAACAGCTAGAATCGTAATGGCTGACTCATTAATTGTCATTCGTTCATATCATTATCCCTACAACCGTTATCATTAATTAACAACAGATCCGCCAGGTAACGGCTCTCGGCCATGGTCATGTGCAGCGACTGCCACTTGGTCTTGTCCTTCAAATCCAGCTGGGCCGTGTCTGGGTCGTCGCCTGCATCTTTGTCCTTCTCTTTGTCCTTGCCCTTGCCCTCGTTCTTACCACCCTTGTCCCTTCGCTTCCGCATGGTGTCACGACGACGCTCTAGCTCATCCTCAACGACGAAGCAGTCGTCGGGCCACATGTAGGCAGCGGAGATATTTATGGATTTCCGATTACATGGAAAGCATACACCGGCTCAGACTCTGGATTCTTGACTCTAGACTCTAGACTTAGACCTCTAGACTTAGACTTAGACTTAGACCTATAAAGTCAAAAAATAAACTATACCATAACTAATATAACTATAACTATAATATACAGTGGTTTAATAATTAGTAGTAACTAAGCAATAACTATAAAACTATAAAACAATTTGTAGTTTATCTATACTATAAAACTATAAAATAAAATAAAATGTAAACTAGAAACAATACTAGACTCGAGTAGACTCTCTACTACTTTCTACCGTAGACTGAGCAAGGGTGAAAATGAAAATAGCTCAAGGAACTTCACGGAACGAACAGACCTGGATGGCATGAACATTCATATTCATATTACAGGTGTTAGTAACGACCTGTTACAAAAAAAATCAGTGGATGCAAGATTCCGGAGGATAGTTCAAGTTCATGTAGTGATCACTGAATGAATACTGAATACTGAATACTATACTGGACTTGGGATACTGGATACTGCACACCACAATCACAGAATATAATGCCATTCTCAGATTAAGTCACGACAAGAGCCGCATAGCAGTCTAGAGTCGAGAGTCTAGAGAGCTACGACTGGAGTAGATTGAGTGGACTGCGAAAATGTATATTGGTCTGATGATCATTGGCAAGCGGCTGGTGGCTGGCACTTCAAACGACACTTTTGCAGGTTCTTCTCAAGCCGTGCGAAGTTCACGTGTCCCTGGGTACTCTCCTTGTAGCCGATAAAGTACAACCTCACCCGCCGCTGTGGCAGGCCATAATCCTGCGCGCTCAAATGGTATGCCCGGACAATGTAGCCGATATCCGACAATGCTTGAACGATCAGTGCGAAGTTGGAATCGTTCTCTCCGGACGAAGTGCCGCCGTCTGTTCCTGTAGAATCCATATCCACATTTTCGAGCACAAACCAGTCAGGCATGAAGGTTTTCAATGCCGACACACATCCACTGAACGTGGTTACCGAACTGGCGTCCTGGCATCTTGTGCAGTAAAGGCATTAAATGAAGTCTCTTACCTATGTCATGAAAATTCATCAACCCCATTAGTACAGTAATTCCTGCCACGGTTACAAGTTACAAGTACAGTCGCGGCGAAGGTTTCCTTGACACGACAGCTGCCTGTTAACTACTAACTTACTGAGTTAGGTTATTAATAATTAAGTTTACTAGTTTACCGCTAAATGTCTTGATATCTGAAACATGAACCTATATCGATTGAACTGTTATACTAATATACTACTTATATTTATTATAATTATAATACTATTATAATGTAGTACAATGTTATGAGAGGTATAAGTATAATGAGTATAAGTATAATGATTATAATTATAATGTAGTATAGATACTACACTGTACTGCTGAGATATAAGAAATTCAATAGACTATAAACTATAAACTTTACAGTATTATTATAGACTCATAGACTCTAGACTCTAGACTCGACTATAGATTCAAGATTCAAGACAGACACATGAAGGACATTTATCATACACTCGAATCAATGTAAGTGCAGTTAGTTAGTAATTAGTATTGTAGCCTGGTTCGCACTATCCGCATATTTTTGGATTTGGATATTAGAAACAACACATAAACTCGCGGGTCATTCTCAGGTTAATGGTCAGTTGTAAAATTGTATCAAAAGAGGTATACCGTCCATGGCTGAAGACAACTCAGCTGGGCTTCGGCATTTACTTCAGTTATTTCAGAATTCATAGTATCTGACTATCTGGGACCCAAACCGATCATTCGGTGTTTGTTATCCGCTCCACTTGCAAGACGGGCTTGGATTGCCGGGATAAGTTGAGACTGGAGTCGCTGAGGCTATCTGGGTCCTTGTAAGGTCAACGAATCAACTTAGCACTTGTGTATCAGTCAATGCTAGGAGCCATCCTGGTTGTCGTCTTTCATGGCCGTCTTCATGTTTTTTGCATCAGGGTGCAAACGACTGAAGGACCTGCGCGAGAAGCCGCCGTTGAAAAACCACAGTTGTGCAGGGAGATCCTCGGTAATTGGGAAAAATCCATACGTCCGAAGCGTGACGCATGGCAGGTGGCATAACTCCTTAGCCTTAGTCCTTAGTCCACAAAAAATCAAACAGCTGAGTCGAGTCAAGACAAGACCAAGAGTCGCAGCATTCTTGGTGACGGACACAAAAACGTTCTTCGGTGGTCAATGTGCACGCGTCGTTGAATAGACACGTCTCTGCATCCGGCGGTTGGTCGTTCGGTATGATCGACAGCAAATGTTTTTGTTTCCATGTAACATTCTCTGCCATGAACCGGTGTTCCACCTTGCCACAAATTCGTGGGTATGGTGGGGCTCATATGCTTGCTGTGTGTCCATATAGTTTCTAGGACTGTGGGACTACTACTTCTGTAGCCTGCAACGAAACTGCGGCGTAAAGAAGGGGGAACTTTGATCTACAGTGCTACAGTAACAGTCTACTCTATGGGCGTGAGAAAAGAAAACTTACTTACGAGTGGTCCCACTTGGTGGCCTAAATGATCACTCCCTCAATTACCTGAAGCAACCTGCCAAGATTTGTTCGGGTTGAGTTTAACAGCTTCACACCTCGGGATTTTTTTTAGTGCAACTGCACCCATTGTCCGGCTGCCTCAATGTGCTCCACACAGTTTGTCGGCAACCGCTTTCGGAGCTGACATATTGCTGCATCGATGACCTTGCTGCACGTTCCCGCTCCTGTGAAGCAGTCACCAACCATCAAAGGTGACGGCATCGCCCGGACACGTGACGACATGTCTGGCATGGCTGACATCAGCTTGCGCACCATCGCCTGAGCAGCCAGTACAGTCGCAACTTAGACTCAGGACACTGTGAACTCTAAAATTGACTAATTATGAGTGAAACTTGAAAACTCACCGAGTACCGACAAAAAAAATGCGTACCTGAAATCTAGAGGCTAGAGTCTAGAGTCTAGAGGTTGTGCTAGGCAACATAACAAACCAGCCTAGGAACTTTAGCGGCACTGCCGAGCACATTTGCGATGCGTGGGTAGTTCTCAGGATCTGGGGGTTCGGCCCAATGTCCCTCGTATTCGTCCGTTACATGGCTCGCCTGCGGGGACACACCCAACGTCAACGGTTGAGGATGCTTGAACGGGTGTGTGTCACACCTGTACAGGCAGCACTTGTGTTTCACTCACAGTACACCATATACACACATTGACATTATTATCATTATCATTATTATTTTATTATCATAGCATCATAGCCGAATTGTATCCGTTCTAGCAGACACCCTATGATAGCAGCTACATCTACCGAATCCAGCAGCGAGTGGACCATCACGACTTCTGGTTCCCAACGATACACAAACAATTCGCTAACCTCCTGACTGCAAAGAAGGACACCACAACGTCAGAGCATCCCTTTGCTGTACATGTTACGGTATAAGCTCAACCAGATCGTAACATCATAAATTCATAACGCATAACTAAATACCCGGCAGGCTTAGTACAAGTTTGGTTTGTAATATTAAAAATTTGTATTGTGCCTTCTCGAACTGCGAATGTCATAGTAGCCTACATAATATATCAGAACACGAATTTACTGTAACTTAATTAGACTAAGACTAATACTACTAACGAATTTACTAATGCTAATAATAATAATAATTAATAACTTACTTACTAATGACTCCACAATGAATCAGTTGGTGATGCCAGGGATGCGACATTCCCCTCCGCTACTTATCAAATCACTGACACATGTGTCGGTCCTTGTCACTGTCCTCGTCGATCTCTTCATCACTGGTATTGCCAGCCTCGCCCATAGCCATGGTCTCCGCCTCCTCGTCGGTCCCGTTACCAGCTACAACGCCCGTGCCCGCACGTGGGATGTCGTCGTCACGACTGCCGAAGGCAGGCCGCTGGGAGGCCGTCGACGTCGACTCATCCTGATGTTCCCAAGGCAATAGAATAGAGGTAATACAGCAGCAACAATAGGCTTGCCACGGCTTGTCCAACAATCACAACAATCAACAATGATGCTAGCACTGCTAACACACCTGGCCCATGGACTGTGAAAGGCAAACATACAGTCGATTCTCCAGCCGATGCTGACACTGATATGTGTCGGTATGACAATGAAATGACTGAGCTGAATTAACTAACTATGATCTGAGTACCATCACTGCATCGATGGCTTAACTCAGTGACAGCAGACACAACAGTGACAAAGGCAATGACAGCAGGACTCCACAGCCGCAACAACATGGATCACGCTACCGATGACAACTGCAGCACGACAACCCACATGATAGCGACACTCGCAAGGGTGTGTTCAGCGTGAGCAAAGTTTGACAGTCTAGCTAGCATGTCCCTCAAGGTCCAAGGTTTAGGTCGCTTAAGGGCCTTTGTTGAAAGTTTAGGAAGTTTAGGAGTTTAGTGCTTTGTGCCTAGGGTCTAGAGGTCGGGGATTAAGGACTCCTACCATGACATGACTGGAGGACAAGGATCAACGAGCCTTCAGTTCAGTTAGAGTCAGTTAGAGTCAGAGCCCTCAACCCTTGACTCCCGACTCAGACTCGACTCCTACCTGCCTTCATGCTAGTTTTACTGGCTTTGTCCTTCGCGACATCCGCGGCCTGAGTCATCATCGGCTGATTGTCAGTGGCAATGCTAGTTACATGAGGCTGCGGAATACCACCAACGCCAACCGTCGCATCGACCGCCGCCGTGGTGGGTCCCTCCTGCGGTATACATTCCATGGTTTTAGGTTTGGGTTTGAGATGTGCGGTGTTCATGTTCAGTGTTCAGGGGAGTTAAGTTGAGTTAAGTTATGTTAAGTTAAGTAAAGTAGTTAAGTAGTTGCGCCTTCGGGATCTCCATCGGTGAGCTCCCTGGAGCCTGGTTGTCCTCACGCATGCCCTCCTCCTTGGAAGCGGTGTCACTACCCGGCTGAAGCATGTCGCCGCCGCCAGTCTCTACGAGCATAGGCATGGTGTGATCCTGTGGATGAGTGGTGCCCGTGTCCTCCTTGGTCCTCACCGTGGTCGTATCATCGCCCGACTCATGAATGCTGCCAGTGGTGCCACTGGTCTCCCTAACCCCCGCCTCGGTGGGATCATCACCTGACCGCTGATCGGTGTCACCGGTCTCCACTGCCCCGGTAGGTGGCTGACCACCCGGCTGAGGAACGTCGCCGCCACTAGGATCCTCGATCCTCGCTACGGTATCAGCATCCCGTGGATGTGCAGTGGTACCAGTGTCCTGATCGGTCCTCGGAGTCCTCGTCGTGTCCGTATTTTCACCCGGCTCTTTGATGTTGTCGGTGGTGCCACTGGTCTCCCTGAGTCCCACCGTAGTGGTATCATCACCCGGCTGGTGATTGGTGTCGCCGGTCTCCATTGCCACGGCAGTCAGCTGATCGTCCAAGGAGTCCTCTAGCTCCTTGATAAATTGTTGCTGCGTCGCTGGGGACAATGGGCTCCCGGCATCCCCCGACACTATGCTCGGCCCACTCGTCTGAACTGTCAAGGACGAAGATGCTGTAGCTTCCGACGTCGAGGCAGTTGCCACAAATGATTCCTGGAACAAGTTCAGGATGTAGGGCTGATGGGTTGTGGTTGCTTTGGTACAGGCATGTGTATTTACAATATTTACTTTACTATTCATAGACTCTTGGGCTCAGGTTTATGCTGTCACGGTTTAAAGTTTACAGTTTAAAGTTTAAACTTAAACGTTAAACTCTAGACTCTAGACAAGACAAGCCAAAGGCCTAAACATATACCCTAATGAAACTCCAAACCCCCGGCGCAGACTCCGCTGTAGCCTCTTGACTCTTGACTCTTGAACTTGCGATTCCGGACTAGCTGCGTCTCACCCAGACTAAGGCCGCCTAAAGGCCTAAAGCAACTACCAACTAAGAACTATCGACAGTTTGCTGCTAGGCAACTACATCAACCCATCACCAACTTAGCAGCATCAGAGAACAGTGGATGTGGGCAGTTATTCATTTAAGACTCTTAGTTATATTATTATATTATACGTTATAAGTTATAAGTTAAGTTATAAGTTATAAGTGTTATAAGGGTAAGACGGTAAGACAATGTAATGTCATCATTCATTAATCCCTCCCCCNGAGGGCACGAATCCAAAGTAGCACTCAACTCACCTCCCAATCCCCCACCCTCTCCCCCCTCCCATGGACTTCGATAATCCCAGAACGTGCTCCTGCGATGTGTCTGGCTTCTTCGCGAACCCGAGCTGCTGCCACTGCAAGCGTCTCCGTTCCTTCTCTTCAGGGGTCGCGACTGGAACCTTATCATCATCGTCTTTCGCATTCTTCCGGGGCGCAGCTTTCACTTTCGGCGCTTTCGGCTGTGGCCCGGACTTAGCCTTAGCCGTTGCACCTTGTGCAGTGGCATTTGCACTCACCTTTGCTTTTGCTTTCGGCGCTGACGGCTCAGCTTGGCTAGCGGAACCTCGTTTCCCCATTTGGCTCTATGTCTCAGTTCGACTGAGACGACTCTTATCTCACAAGTCTCACAAGTTCTCACAAGTAACAGGCTCACGAACAGTTTCTAAAGGACCAAATGCCTACAACGGCTGCCACTTGGACTAGGATCATACGGAATCATACGAGGCCGAGACTGATACCGACTGCTACTCCTCGCGCCAAGTCACGATGCACAACATCACTCACACACAGTGAGACCTAAGATAAGTCTGACCCAGACTAAGTTATGTTACGACTCAGTTACAACACTATGGCACGGTATAACGAACACTGAACCAGATAGATAGACTCAACTGGCATGCATCATCTACTCGAGTCACTGACCCCAGTCCTTGCTAGACTTGAGCGCTCACAACACTGGTAACATCAGGCATCTCCCGCAGACATATGTCGTGAGTCGTGAGTCACCAGTCGTGACAAGCATGGAGATCGCCCATGATTCATGACATCATGTTCCTGGCTACTGGTCCATGATGTAACCTGATACTGATACACAGATCACATGTCGCACGCCACTGGACATCTATCCCTCCCTCGTGCACTGAATGGCCGCCACCATGTTGCAGTTGTTCTGTCACTGTCTGCGCGGTCGAACTTGAAGCCAAGCTTCTGGTCTTTGGATCATGACATCTAGAATCCAGAACCTAGAAAAGGCTGTTGAGGTGGGCTCGCTAAGATCTTCCACTACTAGTCACTAGTCAGTGGCAGAGATACTCGGCGGCAGCGACCATGTCCCACAGCAGGCCAGCCGAACCCCAACCATGCCATCACAGGGACACCGCATACCAGCCGATCAGCTTTGCACCATATGGAAACTGCTCTTTCAAGTTGAATCTCTCAACCTCCAAAGAGTCTAGAGTCTAGAGTCTAGAGTTAGTAGAATATCCAAAATCCAAGGTCCAAGAGTCCAGGATAAATGTTGCACACCGGATACACTGTTGCACTGTGTTACAGTATATGACCCCGAAACGACCACAACTATCATTAACTAAAATTAACTAGTAACTACTATTAGCTGGCTACAGCAACTAGTAACTGGTAACTGGTCACTATCAAAGTCTATCAAGCCACCCGAGCAGTCTGCGTCCACATGGGAGTGTTTCTGTACAGAGCAGCCGCCTCAAACCTCGAAGTAAGTAATGTACGGTATTGAACTGGGCTCTGTGTCACATATCTGTGTGAACATGTAGATCACAGAGATGGCCGGAGGAATCTCCGGGGACACAGATGGGTAGCATAGCTGTCCTAATGCACATCGACAGCGTCATACCCATTGGTTCAAGTTCAAGCGAATCTGGCGGGACTGTAACGGAAAGTAGAGGGCGGCACTGACGGTGTTTACTAAACTATTTACTCGCAAGACTATAGCCGCTATAATGCCGTCGGGCTTAGGGTTTGGTATTGTTTAGAGCTTAGAGTCTTTAGAGTTTAGAGATTTAGAGTTTAGATTAGAGTCTAGAGCTTAGAGTTTAAAGTTTAAAGTTTAGAGTTTTTTAGAGAGTGCATAGGGCCAGGGTAAAGTTTAGTTTAGGGCCTAGGACCTTGGGCTTCAGTGGCTTGAGGGACACGTTTAGGTTTAGGTCTTTAGGACCTTAGGAGTATTTGGGCTAGGGCCTAGGCGGATAGGCGGGTCACTTGTGACTTCTGTCGGGTGTCACCTGTGACTTCTCGAGAGGCGAGTCGCTTGTGACTTCTGTCGGGTGTCACCTGGGACTTCTCTAGCCAGCGAGTTTGCAACAC
>BGNK01008251.1:0-11034 GCA_003297005.1 Symbiodinium sp. clade A Y106 | reverse complement strand
TTTCGAGGAATCGGGAGCAGCCGGTGCACTGGGAAGTTCAAGCTTCCGTTTGCACTGGGCTTGCGCCCCGAGGGCGTGCTGAACGGCGACCTGGAGTCTAGCGAGCTGGAGAACGACGAAGTGCTCTGCTTGCTGTCGCTCCAGGACCAGACGCAGCTTGGCCTGTGCAAGGACCTGCGCTCGGGGAGAGTCACGCTTACTGACTTCCCGGACGTCTGGCTGCCGGTGGCGAGGCACGTCCGCACGGGTCTCCTACTGCTCAACGTGAGCAGTTTCAAGAAGAACCCGAACAGGCACCACAGAGCTTTCGCTCTGAGACCAAGGAGCCCGTGCAAGCGCCTGAAGGAAGAGATGACCCCTAAAGGGGGCATGAGAGGAGAGTCGACCCATCTAGTGGGCGACNGAGACCAAGGAGCCCGTGCAAGCGCCTGAAGGAAGAGATGACCCCTAAAGGGGGCATGAGAGGAGAGTCGACCCATCTAGTGGGCGACCTGAGCGCCTACATGACAGGCGGAGAAGCGGAGGACCACAGCCAGAAGTGCAGAAGGGTACACTTTTATACCCTCGGACTAGAAAGGCTCGAGCTCGCGAAGAAGAGTCACAAGAAGAGCAAGAGGCTGACCGAGCTCTTTCAGACCTTCAGTCAGCGAGGCAAGTCTTACGACTTCACCTTGGGCTCGGAGGAGCACGAGCGGGCACTGATGGGGTCCCTCCGCGAGAACTTCCCCTTCGTCGCGAACCTGGACGAGTCGCAGATCCTGTTTGTGGACTGCAGGGCGACCGGTGATCCGGCGTCAGACAAGTCTCTGGGAGACCACCTGGCACCCACTGGGTACCTATCCACCCAACATGAAGCACACGACTACGAACCCGAAGTGGGTGAACTGGTGGAAGGAGGTGGTACCCTCCGCTCACAGACTTCTGACGGAGAAGGAGGAGGCCTACGTCTTCCTCTTCTGCAAGTCCGGAAGACACCGCAGCGTGGCCAACGCTGACCTGATGNGAAGGAGGAGGCCTACGTCTTCCTCTTCTGCAAGTCCGGAAGACACCGCAGCGTGGCCAACGCTGACCTGATGTCTAGAGCGATCTTTGACCTCTACGACGTTGAGGGAGTGGAGCTCGGTCACTTATGTGACGGCCCGAACTGGAAGCACACCTGCGCAGGCAAGTGTGTCGACTGTCAGTGGGAGAACCCACTGACAAGGCCCCTGGCCGAGGAGGCCGTGAAGCTGGCCCGGCAGCTCTGGAAAGAGGTCGTGCTGGAGGCCGGCGACAGGCTACCCGAGCCTGGCGGCAGCGCCGCGGCCGACAAGGAGGAGAAGGCCGCGAGGGCGGAGCCCGCGAGTGGCTCCAAGGACAAGCCNCCGGCGACAGGCTACCCGAGCCTGGCGGCAGCGCCGCGGCCGACAAGGAGGAGAAGGCCGCGAGGGCGGAGCCCGCGAGTGGCTCCAAGGACAAGCCAGGTGACTCCTCAGGGAGCACAGAAAGGCCAGGTGGTGACCCTTCTGAGGGCACCAAACAAAGCGTGGACGTCGGCAAGCAGAAGAGCCAGGATTTCGAGTGCTGGGATCTTCGCAGCAGCATGAAGGAGATGTCCGACGACCAGCTCAAGAAGGTAGCGTTCCTGTTCCTCAGCAGGATCTACTCGGTCTTCGACCCGCAGAAGCAGGGGAGCTCATCGCGAAGTATGAGATGGACCTGCGGACGCTACAGGTCTTTAGACCTGGCTCTGGCCTACATGGAGGCCGACGACGAGGAGGACGCGACCAAGAAACAGAAGCTGAAGGAGGCTCTCGAAGAGAGTCGCAAGAAAAAGAGCGAGTCCGAAAGGGACCGCACCAGGACTCCGACTAGGGAGCCTGCGAAGGCGCCAACAGACACAGGCGACCGCACCAGGACTCCGGCTAGGGAGCCTGCAAGGGCGTCAACAGACACAGGCAAAGGAGTCGGCGAGAAAGGAGGAGGAACAGGAAAAGGAAAAGGAAAGGGTGCGCAGAAAGGAAAGAAAGGAAAACCCGAGTGGGAACAGGAAGACCACCCAGAGGCCAGACAGGACCTCCTGGAGCTGAATGAGGACGTGTCGAGGCCGCACCAGCTGACGGACCGCTTCCTGCACACACTGGTGGACGGCCACAAGAGTCGCCAGGGCGGTGGCGGAGGCACGGCCTTTAAGACGTGGCTCCAGAACAGGCGCGGCAACACCGGCGCTGTCAGGGTTTCGTTCCGCAGGTACCCGAGGNGGTGGCGGAGGCACGGCCTTTAAGACGTGGCTCCAGAACAGGCGCGGCAACACCGGCGCTGTCAGGGTTTCGTTCCGCAGGTACCCGAGGAACAGCTGGGACAAGTACCCAGGAACCTTCCTGGAGATGCTAATGTAGCAACTAAAAACCTACATTTGACCAAAACACTGACGTTGACCTTTTTTCAAGCAAAAAAACAACAATGTTGTTTTCTAAGCACAAAAAATCAACAATGTAAGTTTTTTCTGGCTGGCAAAACCCTGCAACACTGCATTTGGATTTTCCATGTTATTTCACGATTGGTTTTCACAAGACATCAACACGAAAATCATGCACATGTGAACTCATGTTGTCGAACTTTTCGTTTTGTTGCAAGGACATGCATGCAAAATTCTACCATTGGTATTGAACAATGCATACCAATGGTAGAATGTCTTAAAACATGAGGGATCATGGGGGAAACAATTAATACATGATATAGGTAGCTGCAGCACAGTCCGTGTTCCGTGCCGGCCGAACCTCGGAGCTGTCATACATATGCATGGTTTGTAGATTGCAGGGTGAGCCCCCTAAACCTGAAACCCTGAACCCGAAAGCCCCAACCCAACACCCAAGCTTAAAATCCTTAACCCTAAACCCTAAGAAAGAAACTAGTTCGAAGCAAGGACATCTGTGTGTGGAATATGCAGCCAGAACTAGAGAGCGACACTCGAATCTCGATCGGTCAGCTGCTTCAAGTTCCCCTAGCACTGCAGTTAACACTTATTTTGCAAGCATATTCTATAGTGCATAGTTTCGAAGAATGCATGCTTTCCAAGCTCAGCAGCCGACGGCGCCTGGTGCTGATTCATCGGGGCCTTCACTCGACTGGTGCGCCCACGTGCAGTTTGCATTAGGACTTTGCCGTCAGTTGCAGTGATTGGTCACATGTTGCAAGCAGCAGTTCATGTCCATGTGTCTTCCGCGATCCTGCAGTGCCACTGTGCATATGTTGTGTGCCGCATTTTTATGTTCTCATGTTGCATGTAATAATACTCATCATACATGATATATTTATCTATATATATATGTGCTAAATATTATATCAAAATCCATCTCATGTAATAGACATGATGGGTGAGCCACCAGGGTCGCCTTTTACTTTCGAGCCCATCCCACCAGAGGGACCCCAACGGTCGCCTTTCGATCCTCTTGGGGGTCGAGATCCTCGTTTCCCCTTCGGGTTGCGGGCAGAGCAGGATCCTGAGCATCAGGCGAGAGAGCAGGGCCCTGGTCGTCGTTCACGCACTCGCTCACGTGATCTTGGCCATCGGCGGCACTCACGATCTCGTAGCCCACGTTCCTCCTCTCGCTCGCGATCGCATCGTTCGTCTTCGTGCTCCCGCCGTCGTAGTCGCAGTCGGTCTTCGAGTGCCAAAAGCCCAGCCGAGCTGCTGTCGACTGACGAGCTGAGGGCAAGACTTGCTGAGAGGCTGGGTTCCGTCGCTTTGCCGCCCGGCCGTTTGTATGCCCAGCCGAGGCCAAAACCCGTCTTTCGCCCGAAGGCTCCGCTTCCGGTGGGGAGGGTTAGCACGTACGATAGCAGACCCAAAGCTAAAGCGAAGGCTGGACCTTTTTCCGCTATAAATCCGCCCCCCCCCCTGTGCGACCGTGGTGGCGATCCTGATATATTGAATATACATGGGTCCACACCATATGCCATGACTGCATTCCATCCTCTAGATACACAGATATCTGGAGAATGGTATGAGTGTAGCTACACATGCAGGCAGACACATGCACACACAGACCTTAAGCCATGCATCATATTCAAGGTATGCTCATGTGTATGAGTTTATACCTTAGCATCCGTGCTGAAGGTATAAATAAATCTGCATGAACAGAGACAGCCTGGGACTACTCGACCATAAGGCCGCAGGTGCATGTCTGCACATATAACTCGGCACGAGTGGCTGTGTATAGGCATCCAAACGGTTCCAGGATGTATGATTGCACTTTGGGATTAACAGACTAAGAAATATGATTCTACTTTGAAGTTTTGATAGCTTGGCATCCTCCTTGTGCGACAATGGCCTCTGCTTCCAGCCACGCTGGGCCGGAGATGGGAGCTGAGGCCGGACAGCCATCGAATCACAAGGGCCCTCAGATCCAACCCTCCCGATACCCTAGCTTGCTCAGGATGAGGGACACGGTGCTGAAACTGTGTCAGACACCCAGGCCGGTTTGTCGATCCAAGCACAGTGGAATCCGCGGACTCGCAAATGCTTAGCCTGTTTTGCAAATGCCCCTGCAGTTGGCCAATGAAATGGCCGACGTGCTCAAACCCCTGTTCTCCGGGGCCTCGGGAGCCGTGTCTGCATAATTATGTGAACCCCCCGGTGTGTTTCGATTTGCATAGGCTTTCCATTGAGTGCTTCTGGGAGCAAGCCTTCCTTCAGGAGTGAATGCCGTGTGGGAGGGAGCGACGAACTTCACAAATCCAACGGTCCAGCTCCCCCTCGATTATGTGGACAACATGCTCGCCCCAGCTTTGGACAAGCTGCTTGAGTGCTTCAGTACGGAACTTACAAGCACTAGCTTTTGAGCTCAGGGGTTTACACATTCCTGCTATAAAGATGTGGAAAGCGCCTTTAAGGCAACCTCGGTGTTGCCAAGACCCCGGCTCCTCGCATTTTTGATCTGGCCGAGTCTTGGATTAAAACCATCTACTTCTTGTATTCGAATGCATTGATGAGTCTCGCAGTCGCAGTGTCTGGAGATGATATATATATATATATATATATATCATATGACTTCCAGGTGATGGTGTGCTGCCACCACTTCACGCAGGTGGACCAATGCCTGGTGTCTTCCATCCTGAAACGTGGATGCAGCCGGGTGCGAAGCCTGACCATTCGGTCAAAGCTCCTGGGCATCAATTTCTTCGAGCGATTTTGCCTGACACGATTCATGTTTGCCTCACTCTACAGTTGACTGTTTCATTCAAATCGAGGTCCAGTCATCGACAAACCTTGGATGCTCTGAAGTGCAAGCTCTGGGGCCGCATAGATTTGGTGCTATCACATACGCCAGTCTTCTTTGCGATTGTTTCGTATTCTTCGTACCGAGGATCCTTCCCGGGCCACCCAAGGGTCACAAGGAGCCTGAGCCTGGAAAGGAGAGCGATGCCATGGCTCCGTGCTTTGGTTCAAGAATCCTTAGAGCATGGAACCGTCTTTCGTCACAAGGTGCATGTGTTGCAAATAGAGCAGCTGTTATACTGGTTTTGAGCTCAGGCCTGAAAGCACCGATGAGGGCTCGGAGAAGAAACGTGCACGCCTGGAGGCCACGATAAGTAAGCTTCACTTGTGCATGATCGTTAAGTGTCCCAATCCCCAAGATTAGATGCAGGAAGCCCGCTCCAAATACGTGGACGCCTGCAAGCAGCTCTTTGGCTCTGCCGCTGGGCAAAGAATATCCGTTGTTACAAAACGAGGCATCACACCACTTTCCCAGGGACCGGTGGCCGTCTCGGACTCCGACGAAGACGAGTTCGACAAAGGCACCTTCGCAGATGTCTCGAAGGACAGGAGCTTTGTGAGTCCACAGGCCCAGGTTTCTCGGCCCGACATCAGTAGTTCCGGTGCATTGTGTACGGGTTTCCTGGATCCGTTGTTTGCTGATGCCTCAGGATCCGACACTCCCGAAGAAGCAGGCCGTGCCCGAGAAGGAGGACCAGAAGCCGGCCCAGAAGCCCGGGAAGCCCGGAAAGCCGGAGTCGGCCGACACTGCGGCTCCGAAGGGCAAAGCGAAGGTCCCGGGCGACAGCTCGGCCAAGAACTTTGCAGGGCGGACACCGCCGGTTACGGCTCCGAGGTCGTGGAGGTTCGCCATCATGAAGGATCTTTGGCATGAGAGCCTCAGTGGCATTTGCCGGCGTTGCACTTGCCATTGCTTTTGCTTGTCTTGAATCTGTGCTATCCCAGGCTGTGGAAGCCTCTGACTCGCTCCAAAAAGCTGGTCAAATCTCAGGACTTGCTTGTCTGCGACCAATGCATTATCATTGTTGCATTGCCTGGTTTTGAAGTGACCAGGAACAGTGGTATGATTTTGTGATGGGTTCGGAGATCGACCTGGAGACCATAGAGAGCGAGGAGGCAATGATGCAGCAGCTGCGACTTTTGGCCAAAAATTTCAGCCTCACGCCGGATGTTGCCGTTTGAGATGCCAGTGGATCGGGCACCGTATGAGAAAAAGACTTGCCTCTCGTTCTCGATGCATGCCTTGCCGCCTCGGATGCAACGACTTTGTCTTCTTTTGCTAAGTTTGTTCTCAGTCGGCTGTCCTTGCAGGTACATCCGATGCATCGACAACTTCTCCTGTGGCTGCGAGTGGCTCTGGTACGCCCTCCCATTGTGTGCATGCTGTACTTGCCGGGTCTTGCTGTCGTACTATCCATTTCTGAAATCGATCCCATGGTCTAGAGTCAGAACAATAAGCTTTAGACACCTACCGCATTCGTGCATTATTGCATTGTGCCTGCTCCAGACATGCAGCTCTGGGTTGGTGGTGGGGGGGGAGGCTGGGGGCATGCTCAAAGCTCCAGTCGGTGCTGGCTGCTAGTTCTGCTGTAACTGCTACGAGCGGATTTTCCTAGACGCCGGGAGTTACTTAAGTGGCAGGGGGATCAAAGGTCGGAGTTCGATTTCTGCTAAACATATGGCGGCAGCAAAGCTCTGCTCGGCACGAGCGCCAAAACCCCGAAATCCACCGGAAAGATGGGCTCCCCCCCCCCCTCCCCCTCTCTCCCCCCTCCCTCCCTCCCACCCTCCCCACCCCACCCCTGCTTAAGAGTCACATCAAAACCCATTTTGCGCCTCTTTTGATAAGCCGCCTACTAATCTCTAGTAGAGATTAGTAGGCGGCTTATTAAAAGAGGCTCAAAATGGGCCTAAGAGGCGATTTTTTGAGAATAACCCTGGGTTTAGGGTTTAGGGTTTAGGGTTTATCCGGGGTTGGGTTATTGAGCAAGCCCCGCCACCAAACCACCTCCCACCCCCAGATTTGACCAACCCCTTTCATTGGCCCGCCAACCAACTAACCATTTGCTCCGCTTAGTTTTTTTGATTCTAGACAACTCGAGATGTGCTGAGGGACAGCCGTGCACATCTGCATGCAGATGCATCATGCTGCTGGCTGATGTCATGAGCACCGTGCCTGACTTCATGTTTTGTGATTGACCGCAGCACCTAGCTGCTTTGAAGGATGCTCATCGGATCTGCTACAGGCAATAGGCTGACAGCCCAGCCGCATGTTGCACAAGTGGAGTTAGTGTTAAAACACAGTCCAAACACCACAACATTCATGAACGTTGCCTCCGACTGCAATGGTTCTTCTTTTGATCCGAACGGTGTCGAGGAAAGGCTGAATGCTCTTTGGAAGGTTGTCACTGAGATGGTGGAACAGTTCAACAAGATCCGCTGCACCTACAAGAGAGACAAAAAAAATTGGGATCGACTGCAAGGAGAGATGATGGAAGCATTGTGCGACGTTCATGCCCGCATCGACAAGCTCAGGCCGCCAGCTGGAGATGATGGTCCGCAGGACACAGACAAGGCCGAGACGGTCGGATTTCTGGATACCCTGGATTGATATGGGCTTCTGCATGGTTTTGTCCCCTGGCTGTGTTGTGGGCCTGCATACTTGCTGACTGGATCCGTCTTTAGGAACCTGTGTCTTATCTGTTGTGCTGACCGGACAATGCGATTCATCCTGCTTCAGTGCTTCTCGAGGTGCCTGGAAATTTAATGTGGTCGAGCTCGTGCTCGTGGCCATGGAAAATATGTTGCTACGGAGGCTTCTGCTACTAGTCATTGTTGCGGCCATGCGATCCGTATTCCTTGGAGCTTTTCTGTTTTTGAGCGGTGCTACCTTAAACTATCAAGGCCCAAGACCGATGCTCAACCATGGCACCCCCTGTTGCACGGGTCGCTTGGCATTTCCTGCTACTTGGCCGTTCTTGTGTCTGCATGAATTTCCACTGCTGCCACATCTCAGGTCCGATTGCATCTTATTTTGTGGGAACCATTTATGGAGCTGCTTTGGAGGATCTGCCTTTCCTGAAGTAAAGTCTCTCAACAAAAGCAAGAGCCATCATCCCCTCCCCGAATCCCAACTACAATCTCCTGGAGGACTGGTGTGGGCCACGTACGACTGGCAGGCTGGGTCTTTCAAGTTGCGGTTCGTTACATCTCTGTCTGCACTTACAGTCGGAGCTTTCTGCGAGGATCCCTGTGGCACATATGTGCCGAATGCCGAATCTCCATCGTTGGAGACCAGGAGCCTGGAGTGAGGGGTCGCCGTACGTGTGCAGCTGGTCTGTGTGCAATGTACGCCAAAAGTGTCGATCGGGAGCAGGCGGTGCAGTAGTGCTGAGCGACATGTGCTGTGCATGCAACTTAGCAGTGCAGTGCTTCACGTGTACACATCAATCGGTGCCTGAACTTCGGACGGGGACCTTGTATAGCTACTGATTCTTCATCGCGTGTGCATGGTTACACCTTCACACGAACACTGTAGTAATATTATGTCTGAAACCTGGCATGTCCTGTTCCTGGGAAAATGACACCAAATCGTTCAAAACTCTGGCTAGATTTTTCAAGGACTTGGGTCTCCCAGGTGCCCAAATTCGATCAACCGACTTCCGCGATCCCCCCCACCACCACCTAGACCCTCAACCCTCCCCAAATTTTGTGGGTCAAATGGCTTCCTTGACGGTTTAGGTTTTAGGGTTTAGGGTTTAGGGTTTGGGTTTTGGGTTTTGGGTTTTGGGTTTTGAGTTTTGGGTTTTGAGTTTTGGGTTTTGGGTTTTGGGTTTAGGGTTGAGGGTTTAGGGTTTATCGGGGTTGGGTTATTGAGCAAGCCCCCCCACCAAACCACCTGCCACCGCTTGATTTGTCTCATTGAGCTGAGCGAGAAGCACTAATCGCCATAGTATCATTCTTTGACTTTCACCAAACGATAGGGCCATGGCTTGCCTTGTCCATCCGGTGTGCATTGTGTCTCTGTTTGTCTGTGGGTCTGTCTCGTGATCTTAGGTGCCCTGCTGCACTTGGGCTTTACACTCTATGCCTTAATGCATGCCAAGAGCAGAATTCATTCTTGTCCAGGACAATCCCAATCCCCTATGCATTCATGCATGTGCAAAATTCTATTCAACAGCTATATATAGCTAGCTCATAGATAAAGAGTGGAATGCGGTTTCAGCAGTAGGATCTACATTTCTTATACGGCTACGGGTTGTGTGCGGCTACGGCTGGTGTGCGGCTACGGGTTGTGTACGGCTACGGGTTGTGTACGGCTACGGTTTTTTGTACGGCTACGGGTTGTGTACGGCTACGGTTTATGTACGGCTACGGGTTGTGTAAGGCTACGGGTTGTGTACGGCTACGGGTTGTGTACGGCTACGGGTTGTGTACGGCTACGGTTTTTGTACGGCTACGGGTTGTGTACGGCTACGGTTTATGTACGGCTACGGGTTGTGTACGGGTACGGGTTGTGTACGGCTACGGATTGTTTTCGGCTACTTCCTGAATTGTTGCTTTGCTGCTGCATCGATGACACATATACTAGCTCATATACGTTCTCGGCATCAAGGACACTTCCCCTGGCCGGGCAACCTATTGCAGGAAGGAGCACCTATAGGTCTGATGTGTGCACGCAGCAGTTAGCAGAACTTTAGCACGCAACGAATGACATCATATGCCATGGGGCTGAACTAAACATGTTCTGCAATTATAGCGACAGCCTCCTGTGCAGGTCGCATCATCATTTCCTTAAGCCAGGCTGGTACCTGCATCGACAGTACAAACTGCAGCTGGACGAGGATATGCTGGTTGCATGCATATGACACGGATCATGTACTATATTGAAATCTCTGCAACACTTTTACTTTTCTTTGCTATGTCCACTGAACACTTTGAACTTTTTTCAAAACTCGGAAGCAAAACGTAACAACAACACCACCCGCACACAACCCGTACTCAACCCGTATTCGGGCGTATCACGTGGACAAGCACGAAAGATCCGTACCCGTACACAACCCGTATTCGGCCGTACTCGGGTACATGCTCAAAAAAAAATCACGAACGAATCAACTTGCATGAGACGGCGGGCTCGAGCTGAGCCCTTTTTTTGGCCATTGCCTGGCCCGGCTACGACACCGGCATGTCTGTGCCTCACATACCACATTGTTCATGCAGGGCGAAGTATACATATGTGTCGGTGCATGCCATGGACGCATATGACATGAACCAGGTCCTCAAAGGATGTGTCGACGGGCCACGGCAAGGCTCGGGTGCTCTGGCTCCATGATGACACAAACATGCATGCTCGTGCTGCACAATGAGCTTAGATTATGCGGTGCTATTATATTACTAGAACAGTATTACTAGCATTCAAACAACATCAACGTGATACTAATATACTATTGATATATTTTTAATATTATTAAATATAATATTAAAATACTATATATTCTATTATTATTACTATTAATATTACAATTATTCTTATTTATTATATTATTATTTAGAATATTATTATTATTATTACTATTACTTACTATATATTGTTGTTGTTATTATTATTATTATATAATTTAAAAATTTAAAAATGTTAAATATTTTATATTATATTTGTGTGCAGCATGAGGGCTGTTCCGCATATGTGAAGCATTGCACTTGAAGGCTTTTCGGTTCCAAAATACTGTGCCTCCGTCATTCGGGGGTTATGAGCCCAACGCAGCTCTTCGGAG
>BGNK01008250.1:0-12405 GCA_003297005.1 Symbiodinium sp. clade A Y106 | reverse complement strand
ATCTCGGAAGCTCCCGCACGCGGAAGTCATGATGCTGGCCGTGCTTCCCGGGCCACCAAATGATGTCCTGACGGGCACATGTGTCAAAGCCAGAAACAAGACACAGGAGATCGGGTGCTCGACAAAACAACAAGGGGTCCGAGGGCAGGTTGTGCTGAAAATTCTAGATCAGTGAGCAAACGAAAGCTTCGTGGAACATTGTGTTGTCTTTCGCGAGTCTAACCTGTCGGCTGCTCGGGGTCACGCTGGTTGGAAGTGACTTTCNTGACTTTCCGGCTGGTCGAGCCGGAAGTCACTCGTGAATGCCGACCCATGTCGGGTGTCTAGTGGGCCTTGAGCCAGGCATATTGAATACTCTTGGCATATTGAACCACACCGGCAGGCTATAATAGTAGGATCCTTATTATTATAAGGACCCCAAAACAAGGTGCCCCCCAATTATCGGAAACTCCCATATCACTGGTAGGCCAGCTTCATCCAATGTCCAGGAACACAACGAGAGGAGGTACCAGACTACCTTAAACCGTAGAATAGGGTTTAGGGGTAGTTTAGGGGTTTAGGGTTTAGGGGTTTAGGGTTTGGGGTGTAGGGTTTAGTAGTAGAATAGGGCTTTGGTGTAAAACAAGTAAAGTCGACAGAACTCCAAGTTCCAAGGAAAGCTGTTGGCAAACATTCAGGTGCCTATATTTCCTTCTTTCTTAGCAGTCGGAATGCCTGAAGGTCGAAGACAAGGCACCTGACGGGTCCCTGGCTGCAGAACTCCTGAACAAAAGCACATTGTAAGTATAACCTATTAGCTAGGCGCGAACCCGAAACCCCGAACTGAAGATCCGTAAAGTTGTGTGGAACTTTGCCTCGAGGCCCGAAATCCAGGAGCTCGGTCGAGGCGGCACGTGCTAGCTAGCTGGTGAAGTTTTATATGATAGTAATAACAGTGCACAACAGCATAACATGCAAAGTCTAACAAAAAAAGGCAGTATACCATAGGAGAGCTATAACCTGATTTTGGTTAAATCACGCAGCTGAGCAGGTATAAGCTGCGATCTCAAATCTTCGAATGGCGACCAGGATCCTGGCATGGATGCTGACAACCTCGACATCACTTTCCTTGCGGACGGAGGTGCTGGGGCAGGGGGGAGCAAGAGGTGCAGCCTTCTGGTTACTTTGGGAAGAAAGCCAGAGACGCTGTGGAAAGCACGGACTACTGTGTTAAGGGCCCTAACTAAGGAGATCCTCATATACATACATGCATATACATACATACATGCATACATACATACATACATTGATCTTGATATTGACATCGATGTTGGTATACACACATGTACATACACACTCTATCTCAACTAATACCACTCGCGCGGCCCGCCAACATGGTGTCAAGCCCGAAAACATCTATGTTCCCCGACTTATTTTCGCCAACACGCGAGTTTAGAATGCTGCCCATACATTATAATACTATATAGACTGCCCCAACATAAACATAGTACCTGACGTGGCGGCACTTACGGTCCTCCAGCCGCCGAGCGAGAATGGCGGAAACCATGCCGGATAGCTCAGACCGGCAACAAAGGCCGGATTGGCAGATGTCGGGCCAGAGTGTTGGTGGGAAATGTATGCTGGCCAACCATTCTCACTGCTACTATGACTATGTCTCTGTGCTACTGTGAATCTAAGTCCACACCCAAAACTTCCTGGATTCGCCGAACGAAGAGGTCAAAGAGGAACTGTACTCTTCACAGCCTGGAAAAACATAGATGCCCATGAGGCGGTCATTTGCAGGGCAGTACTTGCGATGCCCGGTCGAGATCGATATGCGTAGTGTTCGGGAAGTCTGTTTACACTCTGTCACAGCTGCTGTGGTCATGATGGTGGCACGGTGGCTATGCTATCCACGCTCCCGACTGCTTCAGATGGTCTAATCCTGCACAAGATCATGCCAGTCGATGCTGAAAAGCTGCAGCCATGTGCTTCAGATCGAACACCCTCAAAAAGGCTCAGAAATTATTCAAACGTGCCGAAGCGTCATGTCGGCGAACAGACAAGACTTGGAGTGGAATTAGCGCCGTCGTAAACGCGTAGGCTGTGTCCGGCCCGCTTGTTGTCTTTGAGCTGCCGTACAAAGGGCAAGCACAGACTTGTGTGTGTGTGCGTGTAATCGCCACGCGGCCTTCGCGATTCGTGGCTTCGGCCAGTCAGCTTCTTTTAAAACCGTTGTTTTACTAGAATATTCTGGTAGTAAATTATTTTCATGCTATAGTGTTATGGTATCATTATAATACTACTATGGTATTATTACAGTCTTCTAGTATTCTTACGTATTCTTACTGTAGTATTTGTCCCCGTTCCGCTCCCGAGTCGTGTTTACGAACAACACGCTGTCAGGTGCAGACTTTCTTCCGGAAGCTCGTTTCCTGCACTTTGGCACCAAACACAAAGATGCGCAAGAAATTCATTCGGTCCAGGGTCGCAAAGCTCTCTGGCTTGTCTCTGGCTCCCGCCTCAGACTGCCTCACGGCTGACGCAACTTTTGGGGCACCATGTCACAGAGTCTGAGTCACTCGAGTCTGCACAGCCACATGTCTCTGGGCAGAGAACGGTCAGCGGGCGAAGTTCCACATCGCGCTGCCCGTGATGGGTCCAGGGATAGAAGTTGCAAAACTTCGGGACTGGGACAACACTACAATTCCCCTGCAAATAGTCCCTCAAAGTGTCACCAGAGCCGCCAGTCCAATACAGGGTCCAAAAGCGCTGCCATGCTTCCTGGCGTTGCGCTTCGCCCGTGAAGTCCTGGCACGGGGCCTGTTCCAAACTTTCCCTGAAGGCCCCCACTGTACCTCTGCATTGCTCGAGGCAGCCGTAGTCAAAGGTGATGCCACTGTCTGCGGCGTTGCAGCCGCAGGTGTCAGGACACAAAACGGGCACCAATGGCATGGCCATGTCGTCGCAGAAGGCTCTTGCTTGGGTGCAGTTGGTGGCACCTGTCATCGCCGTCAGGGATTGCCACGCCCAGCTGGTAAATGCAGCGTACGTAGAACCTGCAGGCCCCCACGCAGGAATTTCGCTCCCGGGATAATACACGATGCCGCCAATCTCTTGATCACGACAAGCAACAGGCATACTGGCTGAGTTCAAAGGTGATTTCGCCCAATCTGACAGTTGGTTTACCCCGTCTTCGCTATGCAGAATAATCGGGCTTTCATCATCCTCCTGGACCCTGCCCCAGCTACCGCCCACTCGCACGAAGGTGTCCAGATCGTACTTGGAAACCACATCATCCAACACCTTACGCATCCCAGGAATCTCGAAGCCTGCGTGCGGCTTGAAGGGCTTCGTATCAGCTACAGTAACGAGGCCGAGTTCCGGATGGACGCTGTGCACGAAATCCTGGTTGCCGCCGCAAAGGACATCCTTGGCCTGCTGGGCTTCTTTGGCATTATGGATGACGTTGCACCCGATGAAGAGGACCAGGACAAGGGTCATTATGAAGAGTTTCAGAATGCAGTAGACATCCACTCCTGTTTATTGAACAGATCTTTGGGGAGGAGCTTCTTTCGCGCATCAATCTAGACACACCACTGCCAAACAACGATTTCGGATAGTGAAGTGTGAAGCAACTTCGTAATGTGCTCCCTAAACCTAAACCCCTAATGCTCATGACATGAACTACAAAGTACTTTGCACTCCTGCCCAAGTCTTTCGGTGCCCGACTGGGAGCGCGCGAATCGAGGACATGAACTTGATGGCGTGTTTGGGCGCCAGGACCTGTGGAAAACTCAGTCAGGTTGGAAGTGCAAGGAAGAAGCTTTGAACGAGTCTTGACGCGTCACCTCACTGCTTTGACTGCTTTTGATTTTTATTCTTTGTTCTCTCTGCACCTTGTAAAGGAGCTCGTCAATCTCCAGAATAAACAGCAGAGCGACAGCATTGAGCAAGATGTCCTTGATGTCCGGGGTAACTGCGAGCCAACGCGCTCCGGCCCAACCCAGCGCCACCGCGATACCTGTGCGTACCATTAGCATGACAGTCAGCATGCCGAGGCGGCCGCAGCTGATGCTCTGCAAGACCCGATTTTCTTCGCTGGCTGACTCTGTCAACACCAGGGTTTCTCTGCGGGGCAGTCGCCAGATGGACCAGGTAAAGCTCCAAATGCTTTGCAACTCCGCAGTGATGTTGAAAATCCAGATTGTCAATGCAATGCTGGACAATACAACCCCAACGCCAAGGCCATCGGCACCTGGGAGCAAGGGATGGAGGTACTTGTTAACTTCGTCCAGCAATTGGAATTGCCACCATGCGCGGTCAACCAGGCCCCCGTTGCACATCTTTGCAACTAGCGAAGACCCGGCATCGGAGTCCAGGTACTCGATATTGTGCCCGTACAAAACACGCCAGTCCCTCAAATCGCCCAATTTGTACTTGTCATCCTTGTCCAAAAAGAAGTTGAAAACAATCCAGATAGAAAGAAGTTGTAGGCTGGCACTGAGCATCACGCCCAGGATGATTATCAGTGTGCCCGCTAGGCCTGTCATGTCCAGCCCCGCCAAGATCAGGGGAGGATTCCAAGGAGTGCTAGGTCATAATCACGCTGCTCGCCTTCCCTTCGCTCTCCACGGACTCAGAGACGACGCTCTGCTCAGTGGGCTCTGCAGGGCGAAGGCGGTATTTCAACCTCAGCAGCTCAGAGCGCAGCTGCTCGTTTTCTGTCTCCACCTTCGCTTCCAAGCGTTCGAGTCGCTGTAGAATCTCCGGCTCTGCAGGGCTACCCTCCATTGGATGAAGTGCTTGCGATGCTCCGTCCACATCGAAATGGATAGTGTTCGGGAAGTCTGTCTACACTCTGTCGCTACTGCTCTGGTTCATGATGGTGGCATGGTGGCTACGCTGTCCGAGCGCTGTAGGTCCAGATTTGAGGGTCTAACAAGGGATTTGAGAGGATCCATAGGGCTGTGGGTTGAGGGTTTAGGGCTTTTTTGGTTTATGTGTTGCCTGTGGCTTTTGCGGGGCTTCGTAGGCTCTAGGATTGAAAGTTTTTAGAGTTTTGGGTTTAGGGCACTTGTGACCTGAGCCGGGAATTCGGTGAGCGGGACCAACAAAGCAGGGTGGGCATCTGGTGCGTATTGGCATTGGTGCATCACGGTGCGTCTTTTAACCTTAATCGCTGCTCGGCATCCTCATCAGCATCCCATCCCAGCGTTCCCCGCAAACCTCAATCCCCCCTGAGGTTTGGTGAAAAGCCTCTGGCTTTCAGCAGCCCATGTTCCATCATGTCCCCAAGATCGAATAGTTTTGGTTCTGCTACTGCACTTGAATCAGTGGGATGTCCAGACATTTGCGTTGTTCAAGATTCTAAACTAGAGGGCCATGGATATCAAGCTTCATGTAACCATGGAATGTGTATGTCTAATTATGTGTCGGCCAAGATTCCCAAATGAGCTCATGCGCCTCCAGCTGCCTGCTGATGTCTTTGGTGGAGGTTGTGAATGTGCTCTTCGACTGTGTGGCGCGCCACGAAGCGCCACACATGAACTTCGCTCCTCATCTGTCCAACACGACGAACTCGAGCAAGCGCTTGCTTCTCGTAGGCGACTGCGGTGCTAAGTGTGTCGGCATTCATGGGATGCACGAAAAAGACATGGTTAGCTGCTGTGAGATTGGTTCCTGACGCCACATTGTCCAAGGAAAGCAGCAGCACAAAGCAGTCCGCAGCCGTGCAAAACCTTTGCATGACTCCTGCCATCGCCCTGCCACCGCCCCGACGTGGAAGCTGCAGAACAGGCAACTGGTGAGTCCGAAGTGCATGCGCGACTCTGTTTTCCAACCCTTCCCATTGCACAAAGACGATGGCCTTTGCAGTGGCATCTTCCGTCCGGATCTTGCGGAGGCACGTTGCAATGGCATGGAGCTTCGATCCGTGCTTCCGCAGCTCGGGAGGCAGTTCTTTGGCCTCGGGCTCTGTGTGCTCTGCGCGGTCTGGGCCCTCCTGCTCCTGCACCTCGAGCAGGACGGAGGACATGGTGCGACTCGACGCTTCTTGGCGGCACTCGGGGCAGCGATGCTGCTGATGCAAAGCGGGAAGAACGCAAGACCTGTGAAACACGTGCGAACAAGGAAGCATGGCCAGATCAGCCAAGGAATCTGCAGGACACAAGCAAATGGAGCAAGTATATCCTGCGAGCTCCGCACTGTGCAATCCACGCATCTGCCAGGTGTAGAAGTCCAAGCTTCGGTGTGCTGCGTCCAGGAGCCCACCGAGTGTCTGCAAACCACCGGCGAAGGCCCTCTTGCGGCTCTGGGCCACATTACTGCCCCCACATGTCTGTGCACAAATAGCCATTTCTGAAAGGATCTCCTCGGACAGCGCTGACGGTCTGGCCCGAACGACTGCGTGCAGTACAGTGTGGCGATCCGACAGCCGTGGGTAGACTTCCATGTCTCTCACAGGCTGCTTCAAGCGCACTTCCGGGCGCAACCGCAACTCACCATGCTGGTCGTAAAGCTCGATCTGCGTCTCTAGGCACTGCAGGTTTGGGTCTTTGGACTTGATCGCTTCGGTAGGGGATTCTAGCAGTTCGCCGACGAATTTGGCGGCCTCAGGGTGCCGGATGCTTGCCTGGGTTCTTGCTAAGGAAGTTAACTTAAGTTACCATAACAGGGATCCTTTCAGGGTTGCTTTAAGGGATCTATAAGGGTTTATGGTTTAGGTTCCTGCAATCGGGATCTATAGCAAATACTATGGTTTCCTTAATATGGCAATTTAAAATCAATCGCCTTAACAAGAACCCAGTTGCCTGGAGCCCACCAGCCTGCATGTCTGGCCAGGAGGACCTTTGCTGATAATTGAGCGGGCACACATGCAGACACCACTCTGAATTTCGTGGTCCCTCGACCCACACAAGTGAGAAATTTTACAAAGCAATTTCACACAATCGCTTCGCAAGTGCACTCCGCGGCACAGCAGAGCTGCACGGGAGGCCTCCAATTCCAGCTGCCGGCGCAACGCCTGGATGCGAGCACGCTTGCTGGCGCCGAGCAGGCGCACAGCCGCTGACGCATCCTGCAGGGACTTCGGGAAGGCGACTCAGAGCAAAAAATTGGGGGGCTCTTTCCCCCAACGATACACGCCCTGACTAAGTATATATACATATATATACATATGTATGACTATATGTCCTCGGCATCAGTGTGGAGGCAGAAGTGGGCACATCGCTGGAGGAGCTGCATCCGAACATCTGCGCTCGCAGTGCCGTAGCCAGCCTGACAGGAATCAAACCAGACAAGCAAGAGAGATGAACCCGGGAGACTCGGCATGCACAACAGGCTTTGACGAGTGGTTTCGTACCGAGCTGCCTCAAGGTCGAACACGCCGTGGTCATGGCAGGCTTGACGGTAGATCAAGCGCTCCTCTACCGTGTGTTCCACGAACTCAGTGTGCTCTCTTACGGCAATGGCTTCGACGAGTGCGGAGGAGTTCTGCCGCACGAAGCCGAGGATCATGGTCTGACATTCTTCACGGAGCTTTCGCTGCATATCCTCTTGCTTCAGTTTGCTTGACTGTCCCTTTTTGAAAGCCAGTGCCATAGTGGGAGAACTCTTATCTTGCACGTAATTCAGAAGCTCAGCAACTTCCAAGACGGAGTTCACGTCGCCCAAAGGTGGAGTGCCAGAGAGACCCCAGCGGTGAGTGGCGCCAATAGACTTCAAGACCTCACGGATTGCCTTCTTCCAAGATTCCGTCTCGTGAAACTCATCGAGGACTACTCTGTGCCACCACATGGTCTCGAACATGACAGGCGCGGTGCGGAGTGCCGCCTCCAGAAAACTCTCCTTCTCATGCCACTGTTCCACGCACTCGTGCAGGGCCTGTTGCTTGCCGGCCATTACCTGACTCCAAGCCGGGTCCTCAGGCCGCCATATGTTCAGCGTCTCCTTGATGTGAGTGTTGTGGGTGTCCGATGCCAGCAGCTGCGTGGACGCAAGGACCACATGGAAGTCGTCCAGCAAACATCCGAGTCGAAGGCGCTTCATCTCTGTGATGTCGGCAATGGCTAAGATCTTGAGAGGCCCCATGCCCTTTGTAAGCTCAAGGCGAGCTCGGCTGGGTCGGTCACGGAAGATTCGAAGCTCCACCTTGCAACCTGCTTTGCAAAGCGTCTTCAACCCCGCAAGCGTGCGATTTTGCCAGCGGTCCAAAACGAACTCGTGCATCATGCCCTGGGATTCCACCCGCACGTACTCCACCGCATCACCAGCAGCGACCCGCTTCTTCGGGTTCATGCATTGATTCTGACGCTTCATCTCTTCACTCAGCTCTGACACGATCCAGGTCTTGCCATATGCACCATGAACCAGTTCCAAGGGGAAGTTGTCTCTGGACAGCGTGAAGGTGATTGAGAAGCGACTGCGGCCGCCAGTCCCCTTGGGCACGGCTGAGCGATGGAGCTGCATGCCTTCTGCGCTGAGGAATTTGAAGAACTCCTCTTCCCATTGCTCCACAAGGTGCGGCGGGCACATTATGAGAGTTGCAGGATTTTTTATGTAGCCCCACGGCCTCGGGCTAGGGCTGTTTGAGGCTCGGTCTTCCGAAAGAAGGCCGATGGTTGTGGCCGTCTTGCCATATCCCATCTTGTCTGCAAGCAGTCCACCCCTCAAACCCTGACTGCGAGCCTCCTGCGCATACATCCAAGCGAGGGATCTCAGCTGTTCCTCCCTGAGAGGAAACTTCTTGAAGGCTGCAGGGTTGCTGGCCGCCGGCCCTGCATTCCCCAACAGCTGGAATGCTTGCTCAGGCTCCTGGTGTCGCGGCCGCTTGGCAGCAGGAAGGGCCGAAACTTCGGGGTCCTCCACCTCGGTGGACGCGGCTGCGCACGCCGAGGGCTCACTTTCTTCTGCCTGGAGCTCCGGCAGCTCGGGCTTCACAGGTGGAGGCTTTGCTTGATGCTCGGAATGCTCACCGAAAGTGATGATCTCCAGCTCACGGATGCGCTGGGGTAGCGTGCCGGACGTCGCTGAGCCGAAGCATGTCTCTTCGATCCGCTGTAAGCGATGGATGAAGCCTTCAGCTCCAGTCGACTGCACAATGGACGGCTCCAGAAACACCTGCTCAAGCCGCGCGAGGCGGTCTGCCAGAGCGGACATCGCAAACGCGCAGCGGAATGGATCCTAGAGATGCTATGTTTATGCATGCTGTGGTGCTGTCTGCATCGGAAGGCACGCCGTGTCTTGAGCAACTGGCGGGTAGTGTAGGTCTGCCCTGCTTGGCAACTTGGTGCATCGCCCGGTAGATAGGGGGGACTTGGACCCAATCTGCGGAAATTCGATGCGAAGAGAGCATGCCATCCCAAAACTATAACCTATTGGGCTTGCGCAGCCGAAGCCTCCGATTAAACAACCGCTCTCAAACGCCGCCATGAATGCAAACCTCATGGACATCCAAACCTTGCAGGCATTCCAGCAGCACACGACGGTAGCTTCGCCACTACCCACACAGCAAGCAGTCGTCCTCAAGGAGAACGCAGAAATGATTCTTGGTAGGTGGGTGAAGCACATTCGTTCCAGACGTTGGCAATCTAGAGTCTTTATAGAGACGGAGCCATTTAACTCGAGCATCGAGCAGACACCCGAAACCGCTCCTACAGGAAAATTGCACACGAAGCCATCATCTCCAGCTCCTTTTACAGAGAACTCAGAAACTCCAAAACCCGTTAATCAAGGAATAGACCTCAACTTATTATAGGATCCCTAAATATGATTTTAATGTACATTGCAAGACGTGCTTAGAGCATTCGGCTTCGGTTCTTTTTCGCATCTGCCACCGGTAACCTCGCACTGCGAACACACGAACCTCAACATGAGGATATGCTTTGGGAATCTGTCAGGTTCCACCTGGCAGATCGCAACCCTGGCACAAGTGTTCCTCACTTGGCCGAGGCCCGGTTCGCGGGCCTGAGCACCCTTCCGACACAGAAGAGGGTTACGATCGCATAAAACAATGCGCAACCCCAGCCCCACGGTGGCTCTGCTCAGCTGCTTCGCAGGAAGGCTCTCAGAAGCGAAGAGCGGAAGGGCCGAGGCCACAACCAGCTTCGACTCGAAAAGGTGCACGAAGGCCAGGGCTAAGGCCACGCAACCGCCGAGGCCTTCAAGGCCTTCCCGGCCTTCCATGTGGTCTGCGGACCGGAGGAGCTTGCGCTGGGGGGCCTGGGCCCACCGTGGGTAAGGGGTTCATAAAGAATTGGGGGAATGGAGCGTGGTTACCGACCACACCCAAGACCCAAGACCATGTAAATCGCCAGTGGCAGTGGCTGCGGTTGCCGACCGCTTGCCGCTGCCCCGCAGTACCGCCCCGGCAATAAAGAAAAACTCCCTGAGGCCACCGCCCTGGCCACGAAGAGCTGGCCAGCCACGACCGAGGCACAGCATGTGCATCCTGCCAAGCAGTCCCCAGCAAACAGGGCTGTCACATCTGCGGCAGCACAAGGCAGAAGGGCAGCCACACCAAGCACAAGGAGCGGGTAGAATTTCCATGCCCGCCTCGAAACCGCCGAGCAGCAACCACAGTGCACGATGAACACACGACACCTCAGAGGCACGCCCGCTTCCCGAGAAGGCACTGGTGTGAACCACCCCGGTTCCTTCCGCAGTCGCTCTCCCTGGTGCCATGCGCGCCAAAGCCTCCAAAGCTGGTTCGGGGTAACGCCCCGAGGGTGACGTTGGTGCCGCGCGTGCTGGACCGGTCGGTCTGTCGGCCGCGATCTGCTGGGGGGCCCGTTCACCTCGGTACCTGACGCGTTGGCATGATGCTGCTCCCAAGCGTCGCTCGGCGAAGTCCCCGGAGCAACCAACACCGACCTCCGGCTGAAGGTTCCGAGGAACGGGAATTGATATCCTCCCCGACCCTCACGACAACGGGCGCATCCCATGTCCACACATGGCACCACGCGGATAGGAGGGATGCCTGGCGGCAGGGCATCAAGCACATCTGCCGGAACCGGTGGAACATGCTGGATCTCGAGAACTGAGCCCCAGAGCAGGGCCGCTTCATAAGAGGCCCACGCGGCAAACAAGCTCGCGCAAGCTGGCCCGGTAGTCGAGCATGGCTGCCGGATGAAGCACCTGCTGGTTCGTGCACACAGCCAGCCGAGCATACGCATGTTCCATGTCCGGTTCGCAGGTACCGCCTGCAAAGCAAAAACTCTAAGCCGTTTTGGGTCAAAACCTTGAACCGAAATGGCACGTGCATTTCGTTTCAGCCCCGCTTGCAATGAAGACTGCTCACCCAGTGCCTACCAAACACGACGCAGTTTTATATTCCTTAATTAGGGTGTTTTGGAGTCTCTGGGAATGCTTGTCTTCACTCATGACTGTCGACTCGATCACGCAACCTTGCCAGCAAAACACACTGCAAAGCTATTCGACTTTATCCGAAACAACTCCAACATTGAGCACTTCCAGGAAAAGAACTGTGTCAACGATCAGGCTGAGGAAAGAAAACAAGAATTGACCCCCTCAAGGTGCAAGACAGCCGCAGAGAAACGCGTCGCATGACTTTCATCCTCCGACGTTTGCAAGCTCACTCACTCAAGACATCACCACCACATTGCCGCAGTCGACAGCGCACATGCCACATCAATGATACATGTAGCGCAGACCGTAAACGGCAGAGCCAGTTTCTGTCATCGGCTTGTCTTCTCTGGCGCTTCGCAGTAGTTCGACGTCACACGGCACTCTCGAGCGCTTGCAATTGTATCAAAACGGTCTGTGCCGCATATAGCTAGGAATCGGATCCCACGCGCGCGTATCCAAGGAGCCGTCATAGCTGGGCGACTGTTTTCTGCACATCAGCTGTCACTTTGGCTCGCTGACACTTCGATCTCAGAAGCAGATGAAGAGGAGCCGGAGCCCTGCAGAACGAGGCAAAGGCCCTACCAAGGCGCATGAACTGAGTCAGCTGAAGGCCTTTCGCTTGCGCTTCTGCTGCGCTTGCTCCTTTGCGGCCTGCTGGGTCTGGGAGGCTTAGCCCTAGTATTTTTGTTGTTATTCTTATCATTATGCTCAATATTCTGACTATGATACTCTATCATTATTATGATAGGGTTCTGATAGAGTTGGGTTCTTACCTGTATCGGGCTCATAACACAAATCACAAACGTGTCTCGGATGCACGCTCCGTGGCCTTCTTCTCGAGCTTCGCCTGCTTCTTCAAACGTTTCTTTGCACGCCTGGTCTAGGGGTTTAGGATTTAGGGGATGGCGGTTGCCGGCCACGCTCATCTGCTAAATCCGAGCTTATCCGCCGACCCCGCTTGCCGGGGCGGCGCCAGTTCTGTCCCGTGAGGTTGCTTCCCGAGAGGTTGGCATCTTGCCCCTACCTGGCCACTACCCACACCTGGCTTGCATTTCCTAG
>BGNK01008249.1:0-12406 GCA_003297005.1 Symbiodinium sp. clade A Y106 | reverse complement strand
GGCACCGAGTGACTCGACGCCGCAGGAACATGTCCTGGGGCATGTGTCGGAGGCGGCGTCGCGGGCGCGGGCGCGCTGACCAAGGTCTTCAGCGACTCCAGATGACTCTCCAAAGTCCCCATAGCCGACTGGATGTCCTTGAGCGACTTCTGGGTGTCTCCCACGGCTTCCAAGAGCTCCGCCTCCGAGGGTGAGGGGCCTGAAACCCTGACTGCTGCAAGGGTTTTTTCCGCGACTTCCAAAGTTCTTTCCGTGGTTTCCTTGGTCTCAGTGACAACGGAGGCATGCGTACGGGTCATCAGGCCTGCGAACCCGTTATGGACCTTGGTATTCATCTGGGCGATGTCCTGCAAAATGTCCATGCGGCGTTTGCCAGACTCCGTGACGTGCTCCTTGAGGTGAGTGTGGTGGTCCCGGAGGGAGCTGTAAGTTGCCTCCAGCTCTCTCTTGAGTCCACGGAGCTGCTCCTGAGTGCCCTCCGTCGCTACCTCGCTTGCGGCATGCCGGCGTCCCGAGACCTCGGCGAGCTCGTGCTCAGCTTGTCCGCCGTCTTGGCAGCAGTCTTGTGCAGCTCGATGGACTGGTCGACGGTGGCCTGAAATCTGCCCACCTTCTCTGCGATCTGCACCGAGGCGTCGGTCTTGTGCAACTCGAGGGAGCGGTCAACTGCCGTCTGGAGCTTGTCAAGCTTTGCCATGAGCTTCCCATTGGCTTCAGTCGTGCCTCCCTGCCCATCCAGAAGCTCATTGAGGCTCTTGACGATGTCGCGCTGCGTGGCGCGTATCGGCTCCAGTTGCTGGCCGACCCATTTCTTGAGGCTGCCATCCGGGACCTCCGGGACACCTTCTTTCGCTGTTGAGTCCCCGGCTCCAGTCGACGTAGGCTCGGAGGCGGGCTCAGGTGCTTCTGGAACAACCTCAGTCTTCGCAGTCTTGTCCTCGGTGTCCTTTGTGCTGGCTTCCGGGGCTGGCTGCGCCGTTGACGGCGGCCCCGTTGTGGCAGGCTCGCTGGGCATGAGGTCCGGCGCCAAAGAGTCGATGGGATCATGTAGTCCAGGTGGCGGCGGGACCATCCTCCATTGACTGGTCTGGGAGACGGAGTTGTCCGGCCCCCGGGACATCTTCTGGAGTAGCCAGAATCCTGCCAAGCCCAGCAGGCCTACAAGGAGCCCTGCAGCGAAGGCCACACCGAAGACCGGCACGTGTTGCGAGGCACAGGGCTGTTGCTGAACAAGCTTCGCGCAAAAGGGGCTGCTGGCAATTGTTTGTCAGTCCTGCCCCCCCCTTCTCCTATCAAGCACAGAGCACATGTTGACAGGTTCCGGCAAGTAAGGTCACAGCCAAGGGACAAAGGGGGGTTCGTTCAGGTGCTGGGGAATGGCTGCTTTCCTAGAGTCAAGCGTGCGGTACACTTTGCGGTAATGTGCTAGGCGGCGTCCTTGCTTGGCAAAATGGTCCGCAATCTCGTTGAGCAGGTGTCCTTTGTGCGCTCGAACATGAGAAGCCTCTACGCGGAGGCTCAGTCGACTCCATCTGCAAATGAGCTCATTCGTGACAGATGCATGATGCGTCCCTACAAAAGAACCATTGAGTATCTGGAGGACATACTGACTGTCTGTGCAGAACTGAATGGGCAGATGCGGGTGAGCATGCAAAACTGATTCAATCATGTACATGGCGTGACATGCAGCTCGCAGCTCAGCCTCAATGTTCGTACAAGGTGCCTGAATTCGAAAATAGCTCACAATGGCTTCTTGGATGTCGCCGTAAGGCGGTAGTATCACGACTGCTGCCCCCCCTTGGCGTACGTCATCCTTGCGTTGTTGCGCCGCAACAACCGTCCGAGAAGACTCTGAGCAAGTGCTCGGATGCTTCAGGAGCGACAAGTAGGCGCTCTGCTTCATGACTAATTTTCTCAAAGGAAGCCGCATACGGTGCCTCGACCGGAACATGGCGTATCGGCAACAGCGAGAAGAAGTCCCCATTCTGAACCAGCATACGTCCCTTGAGATCGAGGCATTCGGGGGGGGTTCTTATAATAGACAGTCCCCTCGCAGTTATTATCTTTCGCCCAGCTTGTGGAGAAATCTCTCCATCTGACTCTATCCTGGGCGCCAGGAATCCATGAACAAACAGGAGACAGACTTTGTGCCTGCATGTATCGTTCCCAGGCGAGCTGGAGCAAACGGCTCGCATCAGGCCACCGGCCTGGAAGTCGACGTGTGAGATCGTGATTGGCAAACAGCCATTCCGGTCCTCGTACTTGTAGAACAAGAGCTATGGGGACAATCGCAGTAGGGTCATAACGAGCTGCGTGACCCCAATACCCGAAGAAACTCCTCACGTGTTCGGACTCCCATCGTCTATGTTGCAGCTGCTGTGCAGCTAGACGGCTCGCTCTACGTTTCGCAATCCAGGAGTCAACAGCCCCCTGGAAGGGGTCTCTCTGAAAACCCATGATAACCATGAGAAAGGTTGTGTGCGCTTTTTTGAGGTATGCCTGCACTGCTTGCGTTGGCCTGACCGCCGGGCTCAACCATCTCCATCTGGATGTGACAAAGCAGTCAAAGACCTTCAAGCGTTGCTTCAAGCCCGCCCCTGTCTGTCGGAGTATCTGCAGGTAGCCCCAGAAGGCGTTTCCAACTTTAGCCATTCTGGCTGCCAGGACCACCACACAAGTTAGGTGAAAACCGAGCAAGATTCCTAGGAAGAGCATGGTATCTTCGCATTCAACGAGACTGCCGTTCCCAAGGATCAGTGGCCGACTGGACAGTCCCGGGGATCGCAGAAATTTGCACTTTTTCGAGTTGAAGTACAGCCCAACGGCCTGAAGCGTGATTTCACTGTCCTTCAGAAGCCTTTGCGTCTGATCCCGGGTAGTGCCAAGCAGCACCAAGTCATCGGCAAAGGGAGCGAGAAAAAGCTTGTCCCCTTGTTCTGTTTGCAGCCAGGTGCTTTCCTCTTGCTGCCACTTGGCTTGGGCCCCGGCCAGGTAATGGTCGACACACCTCGCGAAGAGTTCAGCGGAATAGCTGGACCCCTGAAGAATTCCTTGCGTCAGCTCCTGTTGCCAAGNTCCTCTTGCTGCCACTTGGCTTGGGCCCCGGCCAGGTAATGGTCGACACACCTCGCGAAGAGTTCAGCGGAATAGCTGGACCCCTGAAGAATTCCTTGCGTCAGCTCCTGTTGCCAAGACGTCCCTTGAAGCCCCAGGGTAACTGTCGTGTTGGTAATGATCTGGAGCAGTACCTCAGCTTCACGACAGCCTGTCAGCTGGGAGAGAAAGGCAGCAAGGGCTTCATGGGAAAGGGAGTCGAAAGCTGCAGAGATGTCGAGTTTGACGACATACAGGGTTTTGCCATATTGCTGTGCCAATCGTATGGCATGTTGGACTGCACAAACTGAATCAAGGGTCTGGCGAGAGGGGATGCCTCCTACTTGAAAAGCTCTGATAAGTGGCAGCCTGGGCCTCATGCGTAACATGAGACATTTAGTAAAGACCTTCCCAACCGTTGATGACAGGACGATTGGTCGCAGGTCAGATGGACTTTTAGGATCAGCCGTCTTGGGGAGGAAGGTGACATGGTTCGATAGCCACTCGGATGGGGGCGGGGTGAGTCCCATTAGAACCGAGTTGAAAAGCTCTACGAGGTTTCGAGCCAAGGTGGTTTGCAGCAACAATTGGATGGCTTCGTAGGAAATACCATCTTCCCCTGTGCTTTTGTTATGTTTGCACATAAAGGCCACTTCCTGAATTTCTTGCAGTGTAAAGGGAGCGGGATTCATGATGGGCCCAGTACGGCTCCGAAAGATCGCCATGGCCGTTCCTTTGGGGTGCTGGTCAACCGGTGTGAACTTCTTCTTGTAGAAGAGCCTTAGGTCGGTCAGCGCCTTAGTGGTCCCACCTGCCCGCATGCAGTACGATCCTTGCGTAAAGGCCGCAGAGTTGCGTTTGCGGAACTATGTGAGTGCACGGAAATCTCCTGCTGCGCCTCTTTCCAATAACTGACACAGATAAGCTTGTTTGGCTTGCTTCCGAGCATCTGCTATCTCCTTAGCTTTACGACGTGCTGCAGCGCCGGTCAGGGCCTTCCTTTCTCGAACCCAAGCCTTGATTTCCGGCCCATCGACATACCTGCAAGAGGTGATGCGTTTCGAAGTGGTGTGGCAAACCTTGGCAATCTGTTGGACCGACAGGTCTTGCATAGACAGGTCTAGTTGTTCTGCCAATTCTTCGCATTTAGAGGTAAAGGCAGGTGCATTGATCCACCATTTACCACATCTGGAGTTCTTAAATCGCCTGCGTCCGGACCTGCCCACTAATCCCAGAGAGACACTGACTACGCAAGGAGATACAAGGGTAGATACATGAATGGAAACGTACACGGAAAAAAACAAGAGAGAAGCACAGAGAGGGAGGTGTGCATGCATAGAGAGAGAGAGACGGAATTAGCTGACATGGCAGAGACACAGAAGTATAGATAAGGTACATGGAACCGTTTAAGCAAATCCTTCACAAATACTGGTACATGAACGGCTGGATAGATTCATAGACATGCACAGTAGGACCAGGAAGTCAGGGACAGAGGGAGAGACATCGATACGCAAGTACATGATTCACAAGATTTCGCAAGTAGCATTAAGTGGCCTATTTATGGTACCATTGAAGCCTCGCTCTTTGCCTTGCTTTGGGATGGCACAGGAACAGTGCTTGTGACCTGCGCGAGTGCGCTGCCCCGTCCATCATTTTGGCCGGATGGGCTTGGCTGTTCATGGACACACTGGTCCGAACAACTGGAAGGGGGTCCCCTTGCGACAAATACAACAAAGTAGTACAAGATAGTAGACCGAGAGCGAGTGGGGGAAGTTGCCTCGTCGAGTACCAAGACCTGCAAATTGGGAAAGCCACGCTGCAGCCTCAAGGCACGAATCGGGGCGAACTGCGAAGACGACGGGCGCTGAGGCGCTGACATGTACTCTCTTGCCTGTGCTTGTGGCCTTGCGTCGGATGGCTATTCCACGGTAGCTTCCGCTTTCTCGTGGGGCAGGGAGCTCGGATCTCGGCGGGCGAAGCCGACCGTCGGTATCCAGAAGAAGGAGGAGCGTGGGATCGCCCGCCGCTTCTTTGCCTTCCTCCGCTTTTCTTGCGTTTCGAAGCAAGACGAAGCAATCACAACATCACAACATGACATGCGGTCTAGTCTAGTCAGTCTAGTCCTCCAAGCACGAGGCGAGCAGAATAACTTCCCGGTCCAAACCTAAACAACTCGCAATTCCGTTTCGATCAGCTTAATATGCAATTGCTGCCGGGCCGGAAAGCAAGACTAAAACAAAGAATACTGTGCTCTTGACAAGCTGGAACAGGCTTACTCGCGCCGGCGCCGTCCTGCATTGCCGCATTTCAACCAGATGATGGAACATGCATTTGCTGCCTGCCTCTGTGCAAGCAAGGGCATTGATGTGTCCACTGGCGAAAAGCACTCCCACGGCCAAGCCACCCCCAGACCTGTGGTTGGCTATGTTTCAATTCTTGATCCTTATCGGCGAGTCGGCAAAACCAACATGCACAACTACAGTAAAAACAGGGGAGCTGGACGACTCTTCCCGCATCGCATCAGCTGCCTCGAAAGCATGCAAAAGAAACAAATGCGGGTTCTGGAATATGACAGCAATGAAGGTGCCAAAACTCTTGCGTGCCTCCCACGTCTCATGGAATAGGCGTTTGTGCTGCGGGAGCTCCAGAAGTTCGCCAACCTTGTCCAGCCTTCGCGTCTGCGTCAAGGCGCCGAGTCAGCTGCTCATCTGACTGAGGTGCCGGCCTCTTCGCTGACCATGGATAAAGACTGGCAACCTTGTCAGTCTTGTGACCGCAGACTACTGGTCATGCTGCGCCATGCTTGCGCGCCCACCGTGGAAGACCAAAGCTTCATTCGGCCAGCAGGAGAGGGGTTGTCTGAAATCCAGGCGCACAGTACTGGAACCTTCAACGGCACATGATGTGTGGAAGTTGGATCTTTCAGCAGTGCACCCTGCTCTGTGCGAAATCTGGCCTGGGGTTTCAGGTGCTGGGACATGAGCTGACGATCCAAAAGCGAAGGTGTCGGACAGGTATGTGGCTTCCCTGAACAAAAAGAACAAGCGCGTAGCACGTGTCTTCATGCGCAAATATACATACCCCAATTGCAATGAACTGTGTTTTGTCTGATTCGCCTGGGCAAGATTGCTCACGAGTGGAACCAGTGCTCGCAGCATCACTACGTCCTTAAATTTTAGCAACCAATAACATGCATAAGTTTGGCAGGGCCTAGCCGGCACGCCAGACCCTGCTCCAAAGATAGGCGCACATGGCAGTGAATACGCAACCGGCAGACATAGACTATACCACACACATGGCGTGAGGTACGCCACCCTTTTGATTGGGAAGCTTGAGATTGTGCAACATCCTCATCACAACATGCTTCCGCCGCACACTGGAATTGGGAAGCTTATCGGCTACTGTCGGTTCTCTTACCAGGTGCTTGAGTTGAATACCGCAGAACTTTTCGTTGAATTGAACTTTCAGATTTGGAAACTGCCGTTCGCTTTTCCATTGCCGCGTTGCTGGCTTCTTTGTTGGAGTCCGCTGTTATCCGATTGTATTCCTTTGCTGCATATATTTTCTTCCACGGCGAAGATGAGGAGAAGCCAGTAGCTAATGTCTGTTCGAAAGGAAAGGCAGGCCGAGCTCAGCGCATGCCGCTGCGGAAAAGACGTTCTGAAATCAAACTGTAGTCCTCTTTTGAAATTGTTTGTGCCTCTGCGCATGCGTGATGAGCTGCTGGCTGCTATTGTACCTGCACTGGTTGGTGCGGGTGCTGGTTTAGGATGGCTTCGCATTCCGTGTTTGTAGCGTGAGTCTCGCTTCGGTGAGGTATGTTGGGATGTTTGTGACCCAGCCTCTGGCGGGTGTCACTTTTGACCCTTTTCGCTGCAATCATGTCAACATTTTGTAGTTGCCTGACAAGTGTCATTAACAGTTTTTGGGCTTTTCCATGCATTTTGGGCGGTGCAGCTTTTGATGCTGGGATCGCTGTGGAGTGCACGTCGGCCGCATGTGACTGCATTCTTTTTCGGAGATGCTGCCTCCTGCAAGAACGACTCCAGTCACTCCTGCACACGATGTGGCAGCAAAGTGGGCGCCGGTAAGTCCGTAAGCCAAGAGATGGCTTTGCAAGTGCCTTCGAGAGGTGTGCGAGCAGCCTGCCGAAGGAGTAACTTTGCCAGGGCCTGGGCGAGGCGAATTCAGATGGACTTGGGATCCTTTCCTCCGAGTTGGGAAACGGAAAACGATGTATCTTGGACGCCGTCTGTTGTGGTGGCACCAACCGCAGCTCCTGCTGTCCATTGTCCATGCAGCAAGCCAAGGTCCTGTCTCTAAGCACCTGGATTGCAACCTTGTGCTCGAAGATCGGTACCAACTTCAGCAAGCAACTGCCCAGCCTGCAATATGCGAGATGCCAGACATTCAAAAAACATGAAACAGGAAGCAGCTGCTCAAGCATGATGAATCCGCCTCGCCAGATGAAGTCCGATAAAGTAGCAGGCAAACCTGCTGCAAGCCATTTCTGAGACGAAACCCCCGGGAAGCAAGTCGGCAAAGCTTCAGATGCCGGCGTCCTGTCGATAAGGCGACTTTTCCAATCGAACTTAGTGCTTGCGGTCAGGCTGACTCTTACCTACACAAGTAGCATCCCTCAACAGCTTGCCCTGCAGCTCTTGCTCAACATCTAGGGGGACTGTGCTACTGCGTCTCCGGAATCGTTGGATTCACAACAGACGCGATGCTCACATCTTCGATGACGTCGACCACCAGATATGTTTTACAGGCTTTGGCCAACGTGTTTTGACATCTTCTTGTATTGAATCTTGCTGGCGTTGCCGTCCGACGTCCCTGTCGACAAAGCCCGCCGCAGCTGACATCTTCGAGACTTGACAGGATCTGGCATCCCGGAGCAGATTGATTAACACCTCGACAGCTTAATCGACGCCTATCGCGGATTTTGCTGTGAAATTTGGTAACAGCCTGGAGGCTTGCTGCCAGACAACGGCAGTCGACACTGCACGTTCGACACATGAGAAGGATCTGCAATGCGATGCGGGATACCGGCGCGCGGACGGCCAAAACCGGACATCGCATAAACAGGGACATGGTCAGCAAGCCGCGCGAAGAATTACTCCCAGAAGCCACGCTGAATTTCCAAAAACCCGCGACGAAAATTGAATGCATATAGCCAGCAGTGCTAATAGTAACCGCATCCTGCCTGCTTTCTCCTGCCTTTTCAGCTCAAAGACGAGGTTTCCAGAAGGTTGTCATCGAAACAAAACAGGATTTCTGCATGGATTGGAACCCTTCTGCGCGAAAACGCTGGTCTATTCCGCATCCTGCCTGCTTTCTCCTGCCTTTCCAGCTCAAACACGAGGTTTTCAGAAGGTTCCTTTACAAACTCTACGGATTGGATGTTAGATCCAATAGCCGAGGCTTGCTCCAGCGGCAAGTCCAAGGATTCGGATTTGGTTTGTGCAGCAACGACACACTTCAGGGTTAAAGGTTCTGGGGCTCACCGGTTTAGAATTCCGATCTTGGGAAACTTCAAAGTGTGTCCAGATGAAACTTATTTCCCTGTCCAAAGTCCGCAGTTTCGTGTAAGGCCTTGGGAGGCGGTAATTGTTTGCCGGGGGGCAGGACTAGTACTACTTCAAACTGCAGCGCCACCACGACAACCACTCCTACCACTCCTACTACTACTACTACTGCTACTACTACTGCCACTGCCACTGCCACTGCCACTCCTACTCCTACTACTACTACTATCTACTACTACTACTAAGGTTCTTGGCTCTCAGCTGAGAAATGACTGTATGTGTGAAACCTGGGCGCTGCTTTAGGAACAGTATGCTCCCTCGTAGGCTCTTGGGCCCTCAGGGTAACACGGCTGTAGGGCGCATGATGGCATGCATTGTGCACTTGTGTGCAGCGCAGATTTGTCTTAGTACGGGGAACCATTTTGCCTCCCTTCTGGCCTGTGCCAGTTGCTGGTCACGATCTCAGCATTGCAGCCCTATACTGCCTGTCTCCAGTGTCACTGAGCCAGTGCCTGCTCCACACAATTGCAGCCTCCCATTGTGGCCACTTCCGGTTTCCGGTTCTTGTAGCAAGCAACCCCCTGTGGTGCTGGCAATATCAGCCCTCGAGATGTCTGGCGGGCGCCGCGGCTCAGCCTCCAGGACGCCACCACCCTGTCGCCGACGTGCAGACGATGTATCCTCCGATGAGCTGGAGGCTCTGTTCCGCTTTACGGATGACGAGGCGGGGCCACCGACGCCCACTCCGGTCAGTGCCCGAGGTACCTCTCCGGTGGCTAACGCATCTTTGGGAGTCTCGAACCCGGCAGGAGCGAAGGCAGCACCACCTGGCTTCCCATTTCCGACGGGAGTCCCCTTTACTCCATTTGCGGCAGCTCTGGGCTCAACGCCGGCGGGTACGCATGAGGCAGTGGCGCAGCCACGGTATCCCAGACCACGGTGCCCACGGGAGGCCAATTACTGGTGTCGGTCCCACATGATCTGCGCTTCGTGGTGGAGGTTGTGGTCCGGACACATCCGCAGGATCGCACGTGAAGAGACCAGTGAGTCCGTGCCAGGGGCTTGATTCGAGCGAGGGCCGTGCCAAAAGTGTGTCTTCATGCGATCTGTGCAGACGGCACTTGCTATTCTTGCCGAACTGCACACCCCGCATCACCTTATCCTGTCCTGGTTGTCATCCCGAGGTCCCACCATGGATACTGGGCTTCCGCTGGACTACGAGTCCATCTGTGCCCTGCTGACAGGAGGTGAGCCGGTTCGCGGTCGCCTCAGCTGCATTGTCTTTGCTGAATGGTCCCCTGCCGTATGGCCTGGTCTCGCAGGAGTCATCAAATCCCGTCCAGCAGGGCATTGTCTTAGCCGGTGTGCGGCTCCTTTGCTCCCGTGCTGCAGCTCTCCATACCTGGTGCCATTGCAGGTACCAGTACCACCTCAACTTGCAATCCCTGGCCCGGGCCTGAAGCTCTTGCTCCTGCCCTTGCTGAGCTGGTTCGCAGCCTGCACATTGTCGATGTCCTCCGTGATGTGATAGCCTGAGGGTTCATGATATCCGCGGTTGCAGAGCCACATCATGTTGTCTGGATAAGGCCCTTACACCTCAACTGTCTAGGCATCGTGCGGATTGTCCCCTCACTTCACTTGTACTAGGCAAGGCGTGGCTCCTCAGCACAAAAGGTGGCGACTTAAGCCTGGACAGCGCGAGCGAAGCGAACGACGCCAGCTCAGGGCCATGATGGCTGCAGGGTCCGCAGGCTCTGGACGTGGACCTCCTCTGACCCTGTATGTCACCCAGGGCTTGCCACAAGGGAACCAGAAGCGGTTCCCGACCCGCCAATGGAGGCATGGCCCGATGAAGACCATCGCTGCAGTCGCGGATCGACTGCACGTCCAAGGCGATGGCGCGTAGGCCAAGGCCTGAAGCTACTGGTGGCTGGCCAACGCTTACAGACTGGTCTACCCCAGGAATCAGTGGGAGCGCATACAGCTGGATGTCTATCCGAGCTGCGCTCACATCTGTCGCCTGATCCAGGTTCACCGTAGAGCTGATAGTAGGTTGCGTGACCCTTCCCGCACAGAGGCAAACTACACGCTAGGAGGGCCCATCATTGGGCCCTTCACGCTGGGACTCTGTTTAGCTGGTGCATTGCCATCACATTAGATCTACTTCACATACCTCATAACCAAACATTTGAGAGCCATCTGGGTCCCAAGTCCCAGAGTTTCGCCAATCCATTGCTCTTCCAGCTGCCACAGCAAGTCACCCCCTGGAGGATCAAACACAAGGGCGGAACAGAACCGAGGGTTGAGAGCCTTTGCCGACGGTTCTTGGGATCAGCTAGACACTCGATGTCTGTTGAGAAGCTTAGGCATGAGTTGATTTCCTGGTTTTCCTTATGTGCTGGCTGACACACGTGTCCCAGCACTTTATGCATGCACTTGCTAGAGCGGCTGTCCCAGGTCGCTGAAACAGCTGCAGGGACAATCTGTATCACGCTCTGAGGCTCCCTCTGCTCAGCCGCGTTTGCGCCTGTCTGCCGAGAGCCCAACTGGTCCACACGTCCGCTACCTGACTCTGAACTGCGGCAGGCTCAGAGGTGACGTCTATCAGGAGCTACTGCTTACGTTGGACGCCTTGCCAGCCTCTCAGCCGTTCACCACACTCTCCTTCAGGATGCTGTCCTAGCCTACTCAGGTCGCATTCTGCATCTTCGTGTCACGCATCAGTCCTGGGCCCTGACTGCATTGTTGTCTATCAACGGACCCTCAATTGGCAACAAAAGCAGGCGAGTACCGCCTCCGATGCTGGCAACTCTGGTCCCACGGCCTCGCAAACTCGGCATCAGGTCTGGGACTCCTTGCATGGCTTGTTGTCTCAGCTGCCGACCAGACATACTTTACTCCTACTTGGTGACTTCAACACTCCACTCCCCAAACATGCCCGCGCTGGTCATCAGGTGGCCTCACGCATCTTACCTCCTGGTCACGGCGGGCTGGTCCCACCTACATCTGTGGACCCCGTTGCAGTTGATTGATCACGTCTTCACTCGCACGGCCCAAGCGGTTCCCACTGCCAGGCTGGCTGGCACGGATCCCGTCCGCCTGGCCACATGGCGCTCAGGCGGCTATCATGTTGCCCTCAGTGGGGTTCTCCCCCTTGTCAGATTTGTGGCCCTTAATAGCCTTGCTGTTCAGGTTCATAAGGCATGGGATCAGTCTGCGCTGCTGCAACTATGTAAGGATCCTTCCTCGACCGTTGCTGTCGCCATTCGACAACAGGTCACTTCCCTGCTTTCACCGGCACAGGTTTTCATGGACGCATCCACAGTGGGGAAGCAGGCAACCGAGCTTCTTTGGGTTTATTCACCAGAGCACCAGCTTGGTGGGTGGGCTCCGCCCTTGGCTGCCAACTCAGGTAGTGCGACTGTGCAAAATTAAGCAGCAACTGGCTTTCTCAGGCTGACTTTCTGTCCTCACTTCGATTCAACCTGCAGGGGCTCATTTTCTGTCCTAGCCGTGGCATGGAAAGTGGCACAGCTTCGGATGCGCCGCCTTGGACCCAATCTTCAGAAGTGCGGTGTTGTTCATCTCCCGAGGAGGCCGGAAACTGACTGCGCAGATTAAATGACCCGGCTGACTTTGGCAGCCTCTGCTTTATGCAGGACATGGTGTGTGTTCCAACACTTCCTAGCATGAAGTCAGACAAGTGAACCCGCCGAATTTAAGCATATAAGTAAGCGGAGGAAAAGGAACTAAACAGGATTCCCTTAGTAATGGCGAACGAACAG
>BGNK01008246.1:1122-12051 GCA_003297005.1 Symbiodinium sp. clade A Y106 | reverse complement strand
ATTAAATTACTCTGAAACAACCGAGTAGGGCCCGTTAGGGCTGAGTGGGGCTGGGGAAGGGTTGGGCATGCATTGGGATTCAATAAAATTACTCTAAGACTACGAATTTCTACTAAAGCTTATGCAAATTAGTCTTACAAAACCTAGCGACAAGGATGGGCCGAGTGGGGCTGCGTGGGGCCGGTTAGGGCCGCGTGGGGCCGAGGTAAGGTTGCGTGGGGCGGAGTGGGGTTGAGTAGGGTTGAGTATCATGGAACTGANGCGTGGGGCCGAGGTAAGGTTGCGTGGGGCGGAGTGGGGTTGAGTAGGGTTGAGTATCATGGAACTGACGCCGAAGCTAGTCTAACTTCTGGGCGCCGCCCCAGTGGGGTCGGCGGATACTATTTGGGTACGTGGAGCCTTATAGCCTACACTCTTATAGAACCCTTGAAGGAGGCCTTCAAGGAACCCTTATATAAAGGAACCCGATCCGGTTGAGGCCGACACGCTGGCCATCTTCTTGTCCGAGCGCATGGCGCACCAGGCCAGCTTTGGTTGTTTCTTCCTAGGGTTTAGGGTTTAGGGAATATGGGTTTAGGTTTTAGGGAATATGGGTTTAGGGTGTAGGGAATACAGGTTTAGGGTGTAGGGAATATAGGTTTAGGGCAACCCTACATGGTTGCTAGCTTCTTGAGCAGACATACTGAAACCTAAACCACAGAGATATGCACATATGTACACATATGTATATATATATATATGGTGTATATATATATATACACATGCATACATACATACATATAGATAGATAGATAGATGCACATAGCTTTAGTATTACGGTATACCCTAGAACTCCCGATGCTCGAGCCTGCTCTTGTCTTAGGTTTAGGGCTTTAGGGTTTAGGGTTTAATGTGTATACTAGGAACAGGAGCGCCTGCATGATCGAGGGCTTGCGGGAGAGCCTGGTCCAGGGTGATGGGCACGATTTCTGGCATCTGGGCGCTGGCAGCAGCGGAGTCTACAATAGCCTGAAACCCAGCCCGAAAGTGAAACTGGTCCAGCAGACTACCACAAAGTACAAATCAACAAAGCTTATGTAACAGAGTCGCAGGATCACCTCCCAACGATGGGATCTCACCAGCCCAACAGACTGAGAAGACCCCTCCTGGACAGGTTAAACGACTTATGGCGGATCCCAGACAGTTGGAACATGCATGTAGATGCCCCTATACTTTACCTCAAGGGCATGAGGATAACCATGTTCCCACCGTTTGGCTTCTAGTTTATCTTTCTTACTCAGATACATAAAAAGAAATCGTGTTCAGAAGCCGGTTGCTTTGGGTTAAGGTCGACCCTTATACACCGCCTCATACACCCCAAATGCCGCGCACGCTCAATCCTTGTTTAGCCTACAATCTTAATAACCCTACACATATGGTGATTCGTATGTGCGGAAGATCAAGATTGTTTAGGTATTTAGACTTTGAAACGACCTTATACGAAGCATGCATCCTTTACAGCCCTCATTTTTTCAAAGGACTATCCGTGAGACAATCATAAAACCCTATGTCCAGGCCCAGAGGCTAATAGATCATTTTCTTCGCCGCCCGCATAGAACCTTCTTTAAATGCATGAGGGCGCCATACACAAAGGATCACGGGACTTGGTACCTCGGGTTTAAATTAGTGTAATTAAACTGAGAACTGCTTAGAACCCCAATGAGGGTACTTATAACCCTTACTTACTACGTCCCATGATCCTCCCAAGTAAACCCTATAGATCCTGCTGAGGGAAAAAGGTGCTTAAAAAAAAACTATAGATCCCTTTAAGGAACGCTATAGATCCCTTTAAGGATCCCTTAACGGAACCTTACTAAGTCCCATGATCCTTCAAACCCTAAACTCAAACTTAAACCCAAAACCCTAAATATCCCTTAAAGGAACCTTACATACCCCCTAAAGCCCATGGATCCTCCCAGTAGACCCTGGAGCGATCCTTGTTGCAGGTCATTGAGACGCAAGGGAAGGAGCGATCCAGGGTTTGGGGTTTCGGGATTTGGGGTTTAGGGTTTAGGGATTCAAGGATTTAGGGTTTAGGGTTTAGGGATTCAAGGATTTAGGGTTTAGGGTTTAGGGATTCAGGGATTTAGGGCTTAGGGTTTATGTTTTAGGGTTTTAGGGTTTAGGGTTTAGGGCTTGAGGGCTTCAGGGATTGATTGCAGTTAAGGGTTTTGGTGCTTTAAGCTGAAAGGGGCTGAGGAGAAAGGCTTCCCTTACGGGTGGAGGATGCTGGAAGGTTTTTGCTTCTGGGGAATTCGGGCGTAGCGTACAGGGATTAGGGCTCTGGTATATTGGGTGTAGTATGGGTGTCTGGACAGATCAGTAGTTCCGTCCCCTAGAGTCCCAATATTAGACCTCAACCCTACACCCTAAAACCTAAACCCGGGTCAGGGGGGCCTGTTTACCTTGGGAAGAACACACTGTGGAACAACCCTTACATCGGGCCCGAGGTGTTGAGGGTTGCGGGCTTCATCCTAGCAGTAGAGTAGGTAACCTTTAACTTTTGTGGGGTAGTATAATCCTAAAGGTTTCCCATGATACCTGACAAGTAGGTCATTATTCTGGGTGTAGGCATGCAGCGATTTAGTGGTTCAGGGCTCGGGTCGACTTGCTTCTGCTGCTTTGGTTCTACCCCAAACCCTACGCATTACGGGCCTGAATGATTAGAGTGGGGTTTTGGGCCCATTATACTATAATTGTACTAAGGGAGACCACCGGGATAGTATTGGTAATTATTTAGGCCCCTATATCAGGCCCCTAAACCCGAATGAATTTGTCTTCGTGGCTTCTGAAGTTTGACTTCCAAGTCGCTCCTTGCGGGCATGAGAAGTCGGGCACGAAGGTTCACACGGCCGTAGGGTAGCGGTTACCTGGGCTTTGGAGTACCATACTTTAATACTTTTTGTCTTAAAGGAACCCTTATGAAATACAAGTTTATACTTTTTTCTCCCTGGTTACTTAAAAGCCCAGTTACGGGTTTAGGGTAAGAAGCCCGAAAAAGGTACCCCTAGCCCTTCTAGCAGGAAACAGGCGCGTAAAAAAACTGGTAGTTTCCTGCTTGCCCAGGAGCATCCATGGGCAAACCATATATAACGTCCACGCAGACCCAGACCTCATCCGTTCCCCAGAGCATCCATGAGAAAAAACCATGACAACGTCCACCCAAACCTCATCCGTTCCACGGAGCCATGGGCCAAAACTATGATCACGTCCACCCGGACCTCATCCCACATCCGTTGCCCTCTGCACCCACGGGCCAAAACCATGATAACGTCCACCCAGACATCATCCGTCCCCCACAGCATCCAGGGGCCAACACCATAATAACGTGCACATTCGCTCTCCAGTGCACCCATGGGTCAACCATGATATCAGCCACCCATATCTCATCCTTTCCCCAGAGCATCCATGGGTCAGCTGTGGCGACGTCCACGCAGCCCTCGTCGTTTCCTCAGAGCATCCGTCGCCAACTGTGACAACGGCAATCCAGACCTCTGGCACTGAAAAACCCAACGGCACACATTACATCATATGACTGGGACTCAGAGCACAGATTTTTAGCCCAAATATCATCGTATGTGTACAAAACAACGGTTTGTGCGGGTGTTTATACACTACCCTATGCTTTCCTCATTCTCTGGTTGTCAGCCTAGCCGCCAAAACCCGAACGAAAAACACTTCGCATGCGTTTAGTCTCCAGGATTTGTGTGGCCTGTGACCTTGTAGTAGCCTTAGATTTTGCTTGCCCCTACAAACCCATTTTATATGGGAATAGTTCAGTGAAGTGGGGACAGGTCTGGACGGTCTATACCTACTCATGCAAAGCCTACGATGCTTCGCCACGCTTTTGCTGCCTTAAATGCTGGGTTGAGCCGAGGCCCCTGAGTCCCGAACTGGCCCTGACACCCTAAACCCTAGCCCTAATCCGGTGGAGGATCGTTGGTACTGCCTGACGATGTGGTGTTTCGACCAGCTCGCGCTCAGCAATTTTGTTCCTCAGGCCTCTTTCATCGGAGTACGAAGCACGAAGGGTTTCAAGATTGCAATCACGATGCTGATGATGATGATGATGATGAGGATGGTGGTGGTGGTGGTGGTGGTGGCGGTGGTGATGTTGGCCACGATGATCAGGACGTTAATTGCGATGATGGTGATGAAGAAGATGATGAATGAGGGGGGGGGCCAGGATGATGACAGCGATGATGTTGACTTTTGCCACAACAAGGTGAGGCTGGTTCTTTAGATGTTGCCATTGTGGTAGGTGTAAGACGGTCTAGAGTGGAAGATTCCTGGTACGGGCGTCCGCATGCCGTGACGCGAACACGGTTTATGGCTTAGTGTGTTTATTGTGCAGGGGTGTAGGGTTTAATATCTAGGCATGTATGGTTTAGGCTTTATTGTTTGGGGGTTGAGGCTTTAGGGTTTAGGAGAGTGCCAATCTCTAGGCTCTATGGACGGAATCAAGTATACTCGGAGCATGAAGCAACGTCGGGGCTTGTGCGGCACCAAGCTAGCAGCTAGTTGTGTTTTGTTTTATCCAAACGTCAACCCTGCACCCGGTTTCGACCTCAATCGACCGGTAGGGTTCACGGGCACCTTACAACCCCATCTAAAGTATCTGTACCCGTGCACCTTCATAGCATACATGATGGGCGCATGAAGTGTGCGAGGTGTCTCAGAAGCAGCGGGATGCGCAAGCGGGGTCAGACGATGAGTACTAAGCTTTTAAGGACCGGCCTGGATATCAGGGCCTTGGGTTTCAGGCTCTAGATTGAATTTTCACCTGGCGCGGCCTGCTTTTCTCTAAAGTCACCTAAAATCCATACTGCAGTTTATATTATCAGCAAGAATAGATTCAGGTTAAGGTACTCTTTTTTGCATAGTTCCGGAGTTTCGAGCCGTGAAGGGAACTGCAATTGAGAGTTGTGCTGACAATCGCCAGGTTTGGCGCCCTTTAAATAACGCCGGGAGTCCAGCTCCTTGAAGCCCGGCAAACCCTAAGGCTCCATGTACCTATACAGTATATACTCAGGGCTTAAAGTGCCGATATAGGAGCCCCTGCAATGCCTAAGTGTGTACTATACTCTCTCTCTCTATATATATATAGTATACACAGATTGATATGTACATGGAGCCTTAGATTAAATACTGAAGCGCTACTTAGGGTGTGTTGTTCCGTTGCGATCCCTGGCTGGCCAGAAGATGTAGGTTTGGTACCACTCGTGTTTCTGCATCCTTAATTCGTGCTCCCAGTACAGTCCCGTGGATGTTTTGCTAAATCCTGCACAGCAGAGCTATTCGTTGTAAGAGCCTTGAGTCATGCCCTTTTTTCAAGCTTGCAACAGAAACCTTCTTTTTGTTTCAACTATGTAAGCCTTGCTCCCTTCCACAACACCTGAGGCCCAAATCACCCAACATGCTGGGCCTCACCAGCGTAGAGCCCAAGATGTAGCGTACTGAAGAGTTCTGAAGTTCAGAACACACCTACATAAGGGATGTTGATAGCTCTTAATAAATCTTGAACCTTCAGCCGAATAGAGGCTTCACAGAACCCGTATAAAACGCTTCAATGACAAAGGCCTAAATCCTAAGTTTGAGCCGCAGCTTCTTCTTGGGTGTTGGGTGCTGGGTAGAGTAGTATGGAGATTAAGGGATTAGAGTTTGGGGTTTAAGGTTCAGGGCTTAGGGTTTAGAGTTTAGGCTTCAGCGTACTCCCTTTGCAGCACTGTTCAGTCAAGGAATAGTGCCAAGCTGCGGCACTCTCTCTGGGGAGAGAACCTTCTAAGGAGCCCCACGTAAAAGGAAGCTGTACTAGCTGTACTTCGTGCTGAATGAGCGCATTTTACACTTCTTTCAAAATATTTCTCCCTTCCATAACTGAAAGCCTACACTTTGTGGGGGCTTCTGAACTCAACAACTAGGAGTAGAGAGCTTTTGCGGTATATTGCATTAACCCTAAACCCTAAACCCTAAGTCCCAACTTGAGCTCTACACCCTTAACCGTAGTCGTGGCTGCAAGGGAGAATTGCTGGCATATGACCCCAGCAAGTATAAGTGTATAGGAATCCTTGAAGGAACCTTCCGTCTTTTGCAGGACCCCGGCTGCTCAGTGAGAGTTTCCAAGCCCGCCGTGTTCCAGAGCGAAGAACTTCTTTAAGGTTGCAAAAGAATTACAGCGTTTAGGGTCTCAAACTTAGGGTCCAGGGTTTCGGGCTCAGGGTCGGATATCCAGGGTTTAGGGTCTCGGTTTTCGGTTGCGGCCTGGGCCCTAAGAAGCCTTCCTTTTTCAGGACATATAGGGATCAGGTACGGTTGAGAGCTTGAGGTTGCAGAAGAACTGCCTTTGCACCTCCCACAGGTTCTGAAGTAGCTAATTAAATGAGTTCCAGAACCCCCTAAACCGTAAGCCAAGCCCCCAAACCCAGACCCTAAACGCCAAACACGAAACATCACTAAGCCCTATAAGCCATAGCCATGATACTATGTGCCAGCACCATTCAAAACAAGAATGTCACGTCGGAAAACCAATCTCAATGGCAAGGGCCCGCTCTATGGGTTTTTCATGTATCTTCGTTTGCGGTCTAGAACGTCAGTAGCATCCCAGACCGCAACCGCAAATACATGGACTCCTTCTTACCCCGAACCCTATTCCGAATAGCCAGGCCCCTATACTACATAAGCCGTGCCAGAACGTCAATTGTAGAACCCGTAGCCCTTGGTATAGAACCAACTTCTGATGATGACGGCCATTATTCTTTCCATAAGCCACCCGGAAAACTTCACTATTGAACACTTAGCTAGCATAGAGCCCAAATCCCCTCAACCCTGAGCCGAGGGTCTTATTGTGATCGGTGTGCCGCTTCTACGTGCTTCTTTCTGCTGTGCGTCGCCGTGGTGTAGCGTTGTACCCAGGCCCAGACCTTCCAATATCCCTTAAAGCCTTATTTAAGGAATCTACCTTAAATCATCTTAAGAAATCTTACTGTAATTTAAGGTATCTTCCTTAATTAATTAAGGGATATGGGAAGGTCTGGGTAGTGTGGAGGGTTCAGCTTGCAATCAGCAGTTGAATGAAGCACTGCGCTTGCTTGCTCTTGATTTTGGCTCCAAGCTTCAGAGAAACAGCCGTCTCCAGCAGAATCATCACAGCAAGAGATATTGAAACAGCTGTTCCATGAAGACTGCAAGCGTAGCCAAGCCCATCAGCAGGGATATGCCTTGCTCTGTGCCAAAGTTCGGTTTCGGGGGTTTGTGTTCTCGGATTTCCGGCCGCCGGGTCAGCCCAAATCCTACACCTCAAACCCTCTTCAGAGAACTACTTACTTCAACCAAGGCATGTTACAACAAGCATCATCGCATTTAGGTTTCAGGATTCAGGCTCGCACTATAACGATTACTTACACAGTTTCTGCATTCCAAAGTTTTCCTCACCAGCGTCGTCGTTTTAATCCCGAGTGGGCTCGCCTCAGCTTTATCCCATCATCGGCTGAGAATCATGGGCAAGGCGGAACTTTGACAATCTGCCAACACGGTTCTAGGGTTTCAGGGCCTGGGCCTTATAAGGTATGGTGAATCCCAGAAAGTTGGAATATGGATTTAGGATGATTATTGCGGGGATCCCCCTATACCTTACCTTACGGGCAGGAGGAGAATGATGTTCCAACTTTCTGGCTTCTACTGTATTCCGGGGTGTGGGATTTAGAGATGTCTCCTTTGCGTCAATACAGCCTGTTGCTCAAAACTTATTTTCCCCAGAAGCCCGAGCACTTACAAAGTTGAGATGCATGAAGATTGGGATCACAAAGCAAGCTTTGTATTGACATTTGGTACCAAAGGTTCGCATCTTCGCCACGTGCTTGTGCCTTGAGGTCGTAGAATGTCGCTACAACCACCGTTTGTTTCATCGTTGCTTGGAGGGGCCCAAGGACTCCAATATCCCTTAATTATATAAGGAATATACCTTAAATCATATTCGGGATCCTACTACAGTTTAAGGTATATTCCTTAATTAAGGGATATTGGAGTCTCTGGGGAGTACTTGGGCAATGGAGCTGTTGAGGTCCTCTTTGGCAATGCGGGGAAAAACCAGGTCCTGTTTTCCTGGGCCTGGGGCTTATGTAAACTTTGTAAGAATGGCGGGTCGAACTTCGACGCAGGACTGTGGCATTTTCTACAAGAGACCCTAGCTAGACTGTCAAACGTAGTTCTTTCTCGGTTACCAACATCATGTTTTGGACCCGATATTGACAGGTAGGATGTTTAGGAACCAAAAATACTCGATTGAATACATCTCGGTAGTACTAGGGAGACCCCTTATGGCCTTTTTAACAAGGACCCAACAAAAAAAAACCCAAACCCCAGAACCCTACACCCTAAACCCTACACCCTACACCCTAAACCCTAAACCCTAGCAGCGGGTTTGGGGTTTAGGGCCCCCCACCCCTCCCCCGTCCAAGCTGCGAAGCTCCGGAGTCTGAAAGCTCTGAGCTGATTAAACCCACCCTTCCTGTAGCCCCGAAAACCTTATTGGCTGTAAACTCAACTTCTCAACTTTTGGGCCTCTTATAAGGTAGTCGATTCTGAAAGTTTCAACTGTTATTTCCTGGGGTTTTGGGCCAGTGAGAAACCTATGTCCTATGTTTTAGGATAGTTGTTACCCATAGGCTCTATAGTAGTTCCTTTTGGGGGTTCGTTTATAAGGTAATCCCAGAAAGGAACTACTATGGAGCCTATGGGCATATACTACTCCTAACAAGCAAGGTTGTGTTGCGCAACGAGTACACGTGGCGTTCTTCGGGATACTATGAATTATGCCTATATGGAACTGCAAGTGTACACTTTTTTTTGAGGGGCGGGGGGGGGGGGGGNGGGGGGGGGCTTGTGAACTCATTAACTAAGATTAGCATAAGGCTTTCGGGTTTATTCTACCACCCCTGAATCCTAAACCCAAAAACCCACCTAAACCCTAAACCCAAAAACCCGCCTAAAGCCATAAGCCCGGATTGGGGCAGGGGGTAAGTTTAGGGTTTAGGGGTCTCGAGGAGGGGAGCGAGGGGAGGGTCTTTGCGTCCCTGAAGCATACTTAAACCTTGAGTTCCCAGAGACTCCAATATCCCTTATTTAAGGAATATACCTTAAATTATAGTAGGATCCCTCATATGATTTAAGGTATATTCCTTAATTAAGGGATATTGGAGTCTCTGGGCTGCAAGACATGACTTGGAGTTTAGGGTTCAGGCTTTTGGGAACCCATTACATGTTTCACCGTAACCTTTCCACATATTTCACCTTAACCCTTGGACCTGAAAGAAGCCTGAACCTCGAATGCTCCATTCCTGCGGAGGCAGTTTCAGTGATGCAGCAAACATGCTGCCCGGCAACCTTCAGAGAAGATGGCACGGAGGTCGGCGGGTTACTTAAAGTTGCGGTTTTGATTAAGGTTCTTGGGTTCTGGGATTGAGGTTTTAAGGTTTCAGTGTTCGGGGCTCATGTTTAGGGGTTCAGGCCTTAAGGTTTAGGGCTTAGGGGTTTGAGTTTGGAGGTCGAGGGTCTAGGGCTGCGGGGTGCAGGGTTCCTGTAAGGGTTCTATCTTACTGACAAGGGCTTGAACTGGCTTCCCGAACACTTTTGTATAAACCGAAAAATGGCTGCTTCTGTAGGGTGTAGGCAGGGTCGAGGCTTAGGATCCGGGATGGTTTCTACTGTACCTGTACGTTCTAACTTTAAACCCTAAACCCCTAAACCCTAAAACTTGATTATATCCTAAACCCTAAACCGTAATTCAACCCCTAAACCCTAAACCTTAATTAAACCCTAAATCCTAAACCTTAATTAAACCCTAAACCCTAAACCTTAATTATATCCTAAACCCTAAACCTCAATTAAACCCTTATAGACCCCAAACCACAGGTGTGGTCGGGTTCACGGCTTCCTGCAGGTTCCCGCACCCGATCACATGGAGTAGAAGCCAGAAAGTTGGAACATCATTATCCTCATGCCCCTAAGGTAAAGTATAAGGGATCCTAGCACTAATCCTCCTAAGGCCATGTTCCAACTTTCTGGGGTTCACTATACTTGCTAGGGACCTACCTGGGGATCCCAAAACCGAGTTTCCGACAATGGGGGGGGGTACCTTACTTTGGGGGTCCTTATAATAAGGATCCTACTATTTAGGGCACAAGATTGGGATCCCCTATTTTTGGAAACTCCCACCTGGGGATCCCCAAACCGACTGCTTTAAGGGTTATTTCAAAGGGCCCATATACACTACCATTATGGACTGGAATTAGGTCCCCGAAACCATAACCATACTAAGGATGGTCTTTTTAATTAATTGCAAGGCAATCTCTGATCACAAGACACAGTAATGATAACGCTTCCTTGAGCCAAATATCGGTGATAACATCTTCGAGTGAAACTGCTTCATGATGATCTACATACGAAGGGCCTGGGGGCACGTGATTTCTCAACTCCCCCCTTGTAGACAGCGTGAAACAGTTACTTAGAGAAGTCTGGTTCTAACATTGCAAGACACTCGGAAACCTAGCTCATCTAGCAACTGCGCTTCAGACGGTCTCAGTTCAGCAGGTGTTCGAGGCGTGAACGCGACTAACACAACGCGGGACTGAAGTGGTCCGTCCCATGGCACGGNGCTCATCTAGCAACTGCGCTTCAGACGGTCTCAGTTCAGCAGGTGTTCGAGGCGTGAACGCGACTAACACAACGCGGGACTGAAGTGGTCCGTCCCATGGCACGGTGCAGTGCTTACGTAATGGCTGGAAGAGTGCAGGCAATTCTTGTATGCGACCTGGCAGGTTACAGTCTTGTTGTGGGCACTGCTGTTCACCAAGCGGATCTTCGACCCAAATCTGACCACCTTTCACCTTGGTG
>BGNK01008245.1:0-11991 GCA_003297005.1 Symbiodinium sp. clade A Y106 | reverse complement strand
AAGAACGTCAAAGTCGAGTGCCGTTCAGGAAACCGCCACTATGGCATGGCCGACCTTGTGCAAAACAAGGTCCACAATGGCCGCATCTCAGCTGCATGCCAAGGGCGGGAAACGTACGTAGGGTGGGGAGAACATTGCCCTCGCAATGCAAAAGTTTGGCTGCGGAAGCACCGAACCTGCAAGGCAACAATTCACAATCTCAACCCTCGCCACTAACCAGCCATTAAGATTGCCTGCACAAGTTTCCCCACCGCTTTGCGCCTCCTAGCCGAAGGAAATTGACGAGCCACCGCCGGGTGGGTGCGAGACCTTGGTCCTTAGCACGGGGGCTCCAGCACCTAACAGTGAAAGTACCCTGAAAGTGGAAGTAGTATAGCAGCTTGAAAACTTGGACTAGTGACTAGGGTGTGGGTTAGTAACCGTTGCAGATTCGCTTGAACCGAGCTCCCGGGGTGGCTACGTGACCTTGATACCCACCCCGGAGCCCAAACACCCCGTAAGGCTTTCTGGGTGTGCTGTTTGCGGAGAGCTGAGGAAACGCGGTGGGATTAGTGGCCTTCTGGACTACAGTGGATTGCTACTGCAATGGAGCCCTGAGGGGAATCCAGACTTCGCTTTGGGCTTCGGTCTGTGACTATGAGCCTTTGGTCAGACTCTAGTCACTAGTCTCCACATGCAGTGGTTTGACTGCCGTCATCCTCCAGTTATCCAAACCGAGTAAAGTCTAAATGTTGGAGATGTGCAGGCAGCGTAAATGTGTCTCTCGCAACTCTGCTCGCATAGGACTGGCTTTTGCTCCGGATGTTTTCGTCTTGCGGCAAGGCTGTTAGGCGGCTTTCTGTGCTCAGTCTCGCAAAGCGGTTGTGAAGAGCCTCCATCAGAAACGGGCCAACGTAGTGAAACGAGACGGGGAGAGGGCTGCGGACTGTTATGGCTTGCTCATACGCTTCGTCCAGCCACTGTCTCTGAGATCCGAAAGCATAGAGCCCATTCAGCGAGCGCAGGCGCACTCTCTGCCTTTTGAGCAGGCATGCCACACCTTTGAAGGGAGGGTTTTTTGCTCCTACCTTGCGCCAATCTTAGCCCTGATTCAGGGCCTGAAAATTAGGATGCATGGACCACCTCAAACCTCTGAGGCAACCTGGAAAGGAACATGGTACTGTGAGGCAGCCACGGGCGCTGATGTCGTCGTATGCCATACCATCGCTCTCTGTGGCCAAATGAGACATTAAGTCCAGTTGAAAGGCAGATGTGGAGTTGAGCATGATCACACCGAGGGCAGCTTTGCTTAGGGCGTAGCCGCCTCCTCCACAAAAGCCCCCTTGGCCATCTTCGCAAAAGCCGGGCCCACATCCCAAAACTCCCAGCGCCTGGGGCTCCAAGGCACTGAAGGTCGACAGTGACTGGCGCAGATTCCCTATGTTGACGTAGGTGTCATCATCCACAACGAAGAACCAGGCAAAATCATCAAGCCAGCGGTGAGCAAGCTGGAGTGCATGGCCCGTTTTGCAACACAATGCTCGGCTGTGATCGTTTCCACACTCTGGCACGCCGAAAATGTGCGGATGGTGCACTGTTGTGTCTCCCACGACCATGAGACCGTCTGACGGAGAGCTTGCGATGTCTTGACCCCAGGTTCTAAGAATGGAAGTGACGCGGAATCCGTAGTTCTGATGGCCTGATCGTACAATAAAAAGCACTCCATGACCGAGCCTTTCGCCAGACATCGTCAGGTTCCCGTTTCGATTCAAAGTGGATGAGGTCTGGGCAGTATCCACGGCCAGTCTTTCAACCTGGCATGCAGAGTCTTCAAGCTACCTCAAAAGAACAAATATATCTTGACGGGCCCGAAATTCAGACCCTTTGTGCCCGTTCCTTTCTTTCGTGTTTCGGCGCGCCTTCCCCGAGACAAGGTGTCCCTGCTCCCACGACTCCTGCATCGACCACAAGCAGGTCCACAGTGCGACGAGCAGAAACATCGCCAGGAACAGAAGCCACCGCGCTGGGAAAGGCAGCCAGCGCCCCGTGGGCATTCGGTGTTTATTGTCGGCTGAGCATCCGAAGCGCAAGGAGGTTGCGACTTCAGCAGATTCTCCATGGCTGATTTCAGCATTCGAGGATTTACCGGCATTCGGTTCAACATGAAATTCAATACCAAAGTGTTTGATACAGCGTCTGTACGTATGTTGGTGTATTTACGTAATGCATGCATGTATGCATTTGTGCATATAAGCACAGACATCATAGGCACACGCACGGTACAACTACAGGAATACTTGCAATGCTGCATTGAAGCGAGCATTCATTTGTATGCGTTATATGACCCATGCAACAGGAGGTTATTATGCGTGTATATCCCTGTAAACGAACGAATGACCAAGCAAGCACGGACATGAACTTATGCAAGGGTGGAATAGGTGCATCTCATTCGCTCCTCTGCCCTTACATACAGACCCAGCAAGCTGCCATTCGTGGTCCGGCATTGTGTGCGTGCACAGCCTGCTGCCAAGTCTAATCAGCCTCCCGCTTTACAGACTCTCTCACGAGCCATGCAAAAGGGAAAAAAAGCAAACCAAGATGTGGGACCTCACAGAACATGGTCTGCAGTTACACCCTAGTCATACCTGCTTCCTGAAGTGCAAACATCTGGGCACGATCACTAAGTGATGTGCGTCCGACGATTGGTCATTACGTTGCCGCAGTTCTGGTTGCCACCGCAGGCATAGGCCTGATTGAAGCGATGCAAGAAGCAGCTGCCCTAAGTTGTAGATCTTGTCTGTAGCGTGTGCTTAGGCTGATGGTGTATGGTAACAATGCCCAACCACCGTCACGATCAGCGAGTTTGTCAACAGCATGGCGATCCGTCTACGAGTTCAACACTGTCGCGCAAAGGTCTTGAGGAATCTTTGAGGGACTTGAGGGTATTTGGAAGCTTACAAGACCTAGAGGCAGGCTCCTCAACTGTTTTGAAAACAGCTGTTGGCGTGAACATGACATGAACGCGTGTCATGATGACGGGGAGCCCGATGATCCCGTTTGTGATTGCGGTATGGGATTTTAGGGAACTTATAAGGATACCTCTAGCTAGCGGGCCTTATGCTAAGCATCTATATACGACTATCTGACTATCTTACCATGCCGCAATAAACCAGGAGAGGGTGTGCAGCGTATGAACCAGGCTCCGGGCGTTTGACGACATGTTCTGATGTTCCTTAGCAGGCTACAAATCTGGCAGGACATTCGGGTCTACATGCTTTTGGCTTTTGGGCCAGTCGGATTTATCCGGGAGCTTGCAGCAACTTTGCATACGAGGGGCCGCAAAGCGACCGTGGATCACTGCACCAGCCCCATCCTGCAAGGGGGGCTACAGCGTCATGAAACCCGGCACCTCGTGAAGGAAGGCGCTTTTGCTCGCGACCCGATGCTGCACGAGATTCGACAACCCCGGTTGACTTAGACTATGGCAGGTTGTGACGATGATGGACATGATGACGGTCACGATGTCGATGATGAGAATGTGCGTCATGGGCAACCGACTTATCGCAAAAAACACTTCTTAATTGACGAAACTGCCGCTATTTCCGCGTAAGGAGCCTGGCAAATTCTTAGCTGTGCTTGGTGTCCATTTCTTGGGTACAGTGGCTGCCCCGCGGAAAGGTGGAAATGATGCAACAGAGTGGAAGGTCGTCAACTTGTGTATTCGTCCACGGGTTGTGTTTAAGGCTTGAACCCAGTTCTTCCACAGACCTTCCGGGCAAGTCTGAACTGAATCTCCGCTGATACCTGCAGGGTTTAGGGCTAGTAGACTTGTACATTTGGTAGACTATATAAAGGCGGTGTCCAGCAGCGAAGCTCGCCTGCCCTAAATTCCTGAACCCCAAAAAGGCGCCAACCTGAGCGAAGGGCGCACTCTGCCGCGGCATCGGGGGAGGGAGCCCTGGCCCGGCAGTCGAAGAAAACGGCGGTGCTTCTGTTTTTTGGGGGGTTCCTTATCATAATGCAAATTAAAGTATAATATACCCCTATAAGTATGGGTCCACAAAACCCTATGTCGACAAGATTAAAGGTCCATCTCTTTGAGAAGGTCTATCGGAGGTTCGCATGGCCGCTACGGTTACGGAAGCCGTACAGGAGAACAGTGCGGTGCTGCGCATCTGACAATATCCTCCTCGGTAGAAAACGCTCTTATACTGAAAGGAGTATCGCGATCTAGTCACACGTTCCACCAAAGCACATCCATACAGTTGCCTGCCCCTGCTCCGTAGTCGTTGGCAAAGGGCGCACCTCCTGGCGAGCATCTCATTTCTTGCACACCTCCCTGTTGTCAAAATCGCTTGACATATGTTTTCGACCGACAGGAGAAGATCGGCTGCTTCCACATATATGTAAATTGAAGCATGCGATGCGTGAAGGTCAGTGTCCAGTCTTTGCACCACCACGTCTCTAAAGTCACCTCTTCAGCTGGCCCCTAAGTTTCGGCCCAGTCTCGATGACGAAGACCGTACAGGCAGGTAGCTTTTCATGTATCTCCCCAAATACGTGTGTGCATATAGGCATGTGTGTGTATATATATATATGTATATGTAAAAGCACACATAAGATGAGCATCTGTACGTAATTCGACATGCTAGGGCTGCTAGGGGTTCAACTATGCCGGCGCAGCAGGACCATGCACAATCCTATATCGAAGAGTAGTATATCACTACGGCCTGGGGAAGCCGGCGGCGTATTTACCAGAAGTGAAATGCCGAACAAGAATAGCAAGGGCTTGTTCACGTCGGTTATCTTTGCAGCAGCTGGTGTTGACACCAGCGAGTTGAAGGATTTGAATGATTGAAGGTGAAAGTGCTTTAGGGCAAACTTCAGCTGTCCCTAAGATGTAAACCATGAACCCTTGCAACACCCTGCACAAGGGTAATATAGGGGCCTTAATATCTAGAATAGGGTTTTGGGGTTCCTTACTATAGTAATACGGTTGATGGACAAAATCCTGCATGACCCTAAGGACCCTAAACTATGGGAATTATGGTATATTCCTTACAATGGGTAATGCAGGATTTTGTCCATCAACCGTAGTACTTATAATAACCGCCAAAACCCTATTCAAATTATTAAGGCCCCTAGATTACAAAACATCTGACGGCCAGCCTCCTCTGTGGGCCGCCTGCGGAGCCTGCGCGTACTAAGGGGCCGTAATAATTAGAGTGTTGGGGCCCATTATATATATATATAATTATATATATAATAATAATAATAATAATAAGGAGCCCCCAAATAGTATCGGTAATTAGTTAAGCCCCTATATTAAGGCATGTTCAAGTTGAGAGGCTGTGCTCGCGAACGTTATGCACGTCCACACTTCTTCGGAACCAACTCAGCGTTGCACGTCGGTGCATCCAGGAGTTGGTCCATATAAGCCTCTAGACTCTATAGACATTCCACACTATCGCAAGCCTGAACTGCCCTAAACCCTCCACCCGAGGCTTCAAAAGGCCAACGCATTCGGGCAGCCGATTCGGCCTGAAACCCCGCTGCAACCATGGCTGGGCCTGGTGAGGGGACTTTCCGTGTTTGGGTTTAAGCTTTCGTAATATTAAACAATAACGTTAACATTACTAGTGTTATTCTTATTATTGTTATTCTTGTTGCTATTGTTGTTAATAGTATTAGTATTCTGATGATAATGATGATGATTATTACGTTTCTGTTATGATTCTTAATCTCCATATGAACTAATTCGTTTAAGCCTTGAGGTATCAGGCTGTTCCTTGGGAATTCAGGACTCGATTGCGAACGTTTTGGCATGAGCATATCGGGGTGGTGGTCGGAGGTTCGTATTTGATCCTGGAACTGTTGGCGCCGAAGGGTCCCTGACCAGTGAATTTGAATTACAAGGACTTCGAAACTGCCGGGGGCAACATCCTCAAGCGTCACCCATGCTGCCAGTCCGCACGGTTGTTCCCGATTCTGCGAGGCTTTCCGGCTTTCCCTTGCACGGTCTGTGAATTGTTTGTTCACTTGACCGCCCTGCAGATCAGAACTGGCCTGTTGGCTGCTGCGCCTGCCAGACATCGACATGACGAAAGTCGTGTGGGGGAGTGGGAGTCAGGGGATGTGCGGTTGAGTCCTCAGAGAAGGAAGGCCTGTAGGAGGCGCCTGCTGCCGGGCGATGGTGCGCGCTGCCCTGCCTTCTGCAGGATGTGGAAAGAGGTCGGCCAAGGAGGCTGTGGCGGTTGGCCGCTCACTTGTGACTTTTTTTGTCTCACTTGTGACTTCTCAAGCCTTGCCCGGGAAGCGGCTCACTTGTGACTTGTATTTTGGCTCACCTGTGACTTCTCTGACGCACGAATTTGCAGCACGTCTCGGCAAAAGTGCTTCGAATCACTTGTGACTTCTCCGCCTTGTGACTTCTCTGACAGAAGAATTTGCAGCCCTTGTCGGCGAAAATCACTTGTGATGCCGGTTCTTCATATATCTTACACATAACCCCTCATTTGGCGATGCTGCTTCATCATCTATCTGAAACACGCCCCCTCGTTTGGCGAGACCGGTTTAATATCGTATATCTTGAACACGCCCCCTCATTTGGCGATTGTGGTTAATCATATATCTTAAACACGCCCGCGCCTGTCAATTGACGATGCCGGTTCCTCATATATGCTAAGCACGACCCCTCATTTGGTGATCTCGGTTCAAGATATAAAACACGGCCCCTCATTGGCGACCGGCGATTCCGGTTCAACATATATCTTAAAAGTGCCCCCTCATTTGGCGATTCCGGTTCATCATATGTATATCTTAAACTAGCCCCCTCATTTGGCATTGGCGATGCTACATCATCATCAACCTTAAACACGCCCCCTCGTTTGGCGATTCCGTGAAACATTCCCCCTCGTTTGGCTATTCCGGTTCCCCATACTCTTAAACGCGAACCCTCATTTGGCGATTCCGGTTCAACATCTATCTTAAACAAGCCCCCTCGTTTGGCGATTCCGGTTCCCCATATTCTTAAACGCGCCCCCTCATTTGGCGATGCTACTTCATCATCAAAATTAAACACGCCCGCTCATTTGGCGATTGCGGCCTATCGTATATCTTAAACACGCCCCCTCATGCGGCGATTCCGGTTCAACATCTATCTTGCCTCGTTTGGCGATTCCGGTTCCCCCTATTCTTAGACGCGCCCCCTCGTTTGGCGATTCTGGCTCAACATCTTTTTCAAACACGCCCCCTCATTTGGAAATGCTACTTCATTATCTATTCTATACACGCCCCCTCATTTGGCGATTCCGGCGTATCGTCTATCTTAAACACGCCCCCTCATGTGGCGATTCCGGCTCATCACATACCTTGAACATGCTACTTCATCATCTGACTTAAACAACCCCCCTCGTTTGGCGATTCTGCTTCCCTATATTCTTCAACGCGCCCCCTCATTTGACGATGCCAGTTACTGATAGATCTTAAACACGACTCCTCGTTTGGCGATTCCGGTTCAACATATATCTTTATCACGCCCCCTCAGTTGGCGATGCTACTTCATCATCTATCTTAAATACACCCCCTCGTTTGGCGATGCTGCTTAGTCTTAAACACTCCTCCTCATTTCGCGATTTCGGTTCAAGATATATCTTAAACACGCCCCCTCATGTGGCGATGCCGGTTCAACATATACCTTAAACACGCCCCCTCATGTGGCGACTCCGGTTGAACATCTATCTTGAACACGCCCCCTCGTTTGGCGATTCCGGCGCATCCGGTTCCCCATATTCTTAAAGCGCCCCCTCCTTTGGCGATTCCGGTTCAACATCTATTTTAAACACGTCCCTTCATTTGGCGATGCTACTTCATCATCTATTCAAAACATGCCCCCTCATTTGGCGATTCCGGCCCATCGTATATCTTAAACATGCACCCTCATTTGGCGATTCCGGTTCAACATATATATCTTAAGCGCGCCCCCTCATTTGGCGATGCCGGTTCATCACAGATCCTACACACGTCCCCTCATGTGGCGATTCCGGTTCGCCATATTCGTAAACACACCCCCCTCATTTGGCTTTTGGCGATGCCACTTCATCATCTATCTTAAACACGCCCCCTTATTTGGCGATTCTGGTTCAACATCCATCTGACCAAAGCGGCTCGCCCGCCTGTTTCGGCTTGTTTGGTATCAGGATGTGGAGGGAGGGAAGGAGGGAGGTCCAGAACCCATGGAAATGCAGGATTTTTCAAGGTCAGAAAGTGAGAAGTCACAAGCGAGACAAAATAGAAGTCACAAGTGAGACAAAATAGAAGTCACAAGTGACCCCTCCTGCTGTGGCAGTCAAACAGGATTAAGGATTGAGTTTGGGGTTGGCATTGGAGAACCTCTTCTTCGCTAGAAGTCCCCTTTATGATTCAAGAGAACTGTCACAATTCTCGAGCTCCAAGGCTGCACGGCACTGCCTGTAGCCCGGCTGGAGACTGCACGTGGCGTGGTGCTACCTTCGCTTTCTCGAGTCCACATTCAAGAAAGCTCTTCCCGCAACTACGCAGAAAACAGCATGCTGCTCGATCCTTGCTAACTCACATGTGCGCAACCACACCTTTCCAAAGCAGCACCATCGCAACACCAACAAAGGGACCTGCTGCGCGTCGCCGTAGCAGGGGTGTCGAGCCTGATTCGCAGCAGTCAGGAGGCCAAACTGAAAGTTGGTTTGTCGACGCTTGTGCCATGGCTGGATGGGGTCTGACGACACTTTGACCTTATGAAGTTTCGAAGTGACGCGCTCCAGCTACAGCCTGGAGCGGCAAGCTTCATGTAGGGGCCTTAATCAATAGCGGGTTCTGGGCTCTGGACCTGTGGCGGTGCTGCAAACCCGGCGGCAGCCACAGCCTTCGACCACATGCACCGAGAGCGGACACTGAAGGGCGATGGTGTCCCTTGAGATGTTACCTCAAGCATTGAAGGTTCGTAGTCTGTCTTTCGAACTAGGTTTTCTTTGAGAGATTGGCTTCAGTCGAACAATTTCCCGGAAGAACTTCATTCGGCAGACCATATACTGAACACACCCCACCATCCGCAAATACGAAGACCACTACTTGCTTGAGTAAACCTACACCTACTTTCCTCAAGCATATAAGTCCACACTGCCAGAAGCTTTCGAAGCCTAACGATGCACTTCCCCTGCTGAGACTGACCTTGCCTGCGCTTCACCGTAGCAAGGCTGCCGCGATTGCGGTGGCACTGCGAAGCCGTTTTGTGCAACCTTTGAGATGGCGTGGGGCCCAAGTCGCTGGTTGGTTTTGTGCCTGGAGCTGTAACTTGCAACAAGACTAGTTGGTTTCAGCAATTCCTGCGCCTCTGCTGCTCCCGAAGCCGAAAAACTATGCATACACCGAAGTCATTCTGGCCAGAATCTCGATCCAACCCTGGCCGGAAATGCCGGTGTCGCAACAATCACTGTGACTTCATATACCAGCATATCCCAGCATCACAAGAGATCTTGGGCCATCTCCCAGCAAGCAGTTCTGAGAGCAAGGGGAACCAACTTGCACCATATCCCCTCGGGCCAAACTTGAGATACATCTCTGAACTTCGTCTGTCACACTTGAAAAGAGCAGTCAAAACGCAGATCACACTTGGCATCCAACAGCCCGAAATTCCTGAAAAAGAGCTGAACCAGCTAACCCTGAACCTCAAACCCTATAGACCCTGCACTGCGCCTGTTGCGGATCCCCGTAGCACGGGTGCCGACCCTGCGGGGGCGGCGCTGCGCGACCAGCTGCAAGCATAGCCTTCGAGGCTTCAGGATCCAGAATCCAGGCGCAGGGTACGCTTCATGGCAGGAAAATTATGACAAATAGTCTTATTGTTACGAAAGCATGCATCGTCTTACTATTGTGTTACCAATCTTGCTATCCGCTGCTGTTGTCGTGGTAGTTCTTGTATTGTTAATCATCTTGCTCACCACTTGAATATTCGTACCATTACTATTATTATTACTGTTTTTATGCAGTATTATGTTTATTTTTGTTCATGCTCTTGGCATCTACTACCATCATCATGGCTATCATTAAATTCTCTGCGTTTCTGTTCGTTTCTATCTGTCCAAGAACTAGCTGCTACAGTGTAGCTCGTATGACCATAGGATGTCTTAAAACCCTCCCCCACACGGGTTCTGGTTTTGGGACATTCGGGTTTGGGGTTTTTTGTCGTGTGGAGTGTTGCGGGCTGCGGGGCTCAGGAAGTGCACTGCTGAGCTGCTGCAGTCTGGGTTCCCATCTGCCTATGAGTCCACAATCGGCCTACGTAATTCCGTCTCTTGCACCGGCAGATGCGGTCACTGCACTGTACCGCAACCCGGCTTGCCTAATCCAAAGACGCAACATCTAAATCTACATGTACATATGTCAAGATATCTACATACCCACATGTATTCTCAGAACTGCTTTCTGCTGGAAGCTTGACACTCTCTCTCTCTCATACACACACACACACACGCAAAACAAACAATTATTTTACTTCGAACATCCCCACCCTACCAGGTAGTCTCATGGTAGTCTGTGGGGTTGGGCACTCCAGGTAGTCTCACGGTAGTCTGTCGGGTTGGGCACTCACGATAGTCTGTGAAGTTGGGCACTCCGGGCAGTCTCACGGTAGTCTGTGAAGTTGGGCATTCCAGGGAGTCTCACGGTAGTCTGTGGGGTTGGGCACTCCAGGGANCCGGGCAGTCTCACGGTAGTCTGTGAAGTTGGGCATTCCAGGGAGTCTCACGGTAGTCTGTGGGGTTGGGCACTCCAGGGAGTCTCACGGTAGTCTGTTGGGATTGGGCACTCCAGGGAATCTCACGGCAGTCTGCGGGGCTGGGCACTCCAGGGAGTCTCGCGGTAGTCTGTTGGGATTGGGCACTCCAGGGAGTCTCACGGTAGTCTGTTGGGATTGGGCGCTCCAGGGAGTCTCACGGCAGTCTGTTGGGATTGGGCACTCCAGGGAGTGGCTGGGCACTCCAGGGAGTCTCGCGGTAGTCTGTGGGGTTGGGCACTCCAGGAGGTAGTCTCAGCGGGAGAGGAGGAATAGCTGACTTTAAAATCTAACAACCCCACACCGAGGGTGGGGAAAAGAAACAAACCGCAAAAACACACAAAAACACACAAACACACACACACAAACACACACACACAGACAAACACACAAACACACACACACACAAACACACAAACACACAAACACACACACAGACACACACACACACACAAACACACACACAGTCACACACAGTCACACACAGTCACACACACACACACCCACACGCACACGCACACACACACACACACACAAAAAAAAGAAAGACAAAAACACACAAACAAAACACACACAAAAAATACACACACACACACACACACAAACAGACAAACACACACACACACACAAACACACACACACACACAAACACACACACACACGCACACGCACACGCACACGCACACGCGCACGCACACGCACACGCACACACACACACACACACACAAAAAAGAAAGACAAAAACACACAAACAAAACACACACAAAAAATATACACACACACAAACACACAAACACACACACAAACACACACACAAACACACACACACACACTCGTGCAATCCTCTTTCTGGACAAACTCGGATCACATGATGTTCAGTCTTTCCAACACAGAGGAGTAGGACGTGGAGAGGATTATGGCTTAGCCTCTTGCCATCTTCCGAAAGAAATAAATATGGATGCGGCAANTTGCATAATTGAATGTGTCACAAGCTGCAGGTACACAGTGGAGCGTCCCCCACTGCTTCACAGGCAACTGATGAGCGTCTTTGTTAGTGCCGGTCTCATCAGTGCCCCCGGCACCCCCTCACTTATGGCCTGTTTCAGGTCATCTATGATGCCATCTGCGGGTACTTCAAATCGAACTGAGGTGATACCATCATCACGTCCTTCAGGTGGAAGATCGTGGACCAAAATAAATCTGGT
>BGNK01008243.1:0-12474 GCA_003297005.1 Symbiodinium sp. clade A Y106 | reverse complement strand
AGAAAATTTAGAATCGAAAAATAAAATTTCTGAGCCCTGCGCCTGCTCTCGGATCCACGATCCACATGTGGGCGGGTTCAATACTCTCTGGCACCGGGAAATTTAGAATCCCAAAATAAGACTTCCTGGAAGCCTCAACCCCAGCCCAAGCCACGTCAGCCCTTTTGCCCTGTCGTACAACTTCCGGACCCTTGACAGTGGGAAATTTCTTATTGCCATGCACACCCGAATAAGAAATANCGTACAACTTCCGGACCCTTGACAGTGGGAAATTTCTTATTGCCATGCACACCCGAATAAGAAATATCTAGAGTCTGGGGAAGGAGCACCCGTTTCTTATTAAACTGATCGACCGTAGTGAAGAAATTCCATTGGCTTTTCCATTATGCTGATAGCATGCTGCAGCATGGATTCCTGATCGGAACATGGGCGATGGAAAGGAAGCACAAGCAACTAGCCAGAATCGGCAGTCCGATACAAAACATGCAGGCATACGAGAGAAGTGTCCTGGAGGAAGTGGTGTGCTCAAATGCACCAGCTGCGACAGCCTGGCATCTTCGATTTTTCCTGTCGTCTCATGGTTCGTGGCAAGGCCACAGGTGCAATGCGACAGCTGTTGGCTCGACATCTTGGAAGTCTGGCAAGTACTGAACTTTATGGCTCCCGAACTTTGATGCCGCATGCTGGTGGCTCAGCATGCAGTGATGATGTCGTGCTCTTCAAGCACGAAGCTGCTCTATGCTGTGGCAAATTGCTGTGGAGTTCGAAGCTGGCAGCATCTACAGCATCGTGCGGTTTTTTGAGCTTGCAAAAACTTTGCCCGATTCTGCCATTTGGGAAGATTCAGACCACGATGACAGGGTGCATGTCATCCCCAGCACGGCCATTCTGTGTGCGGTGACTTGGTCCCAGAGCAAGTGCAGCTACAGGACTTTGCTGCCTTACCATGTGCGATGCCTGGTGCAAAAGGNTCCCCAGCACGGCCATTCTGTGTGCGGTGACTTGGTCCCAGAGCAAGTGCAGCTACAGGACTTTGCTGCCTTACCATGTGCGATGCCTGGTGCAAAAGGACACAGAAACGTGATGATTTTCGGTTCTTCATATATTACTTGTGCTTGTAGCCTGTATAGGCTTTCTTCCGCCTGCAAGAATTTAAATAAGTCAAGCAAGCCTGTACAGGCTTTGTCCTCAGCCTGCAGAGGTTTTTACCTTAGACTACACAGGAGCCCATAAGTCAAGCAAGCCTGTACAAGCTTTGTCCTCAGCCCGCAGAGGTTTTTACCTTAGACTACACAGGCTCCTGCAGGGTTTGGGTCCTGGATTTTGAGGTTTTCGGTTTAGGATGTCGGGTTTATGTAAGTCTCAAGTCAGTGTTCTTCCTCCAGCCTTTGCGGGCTTCATGTTCTCTTGCAAAACTCAGGTTTTTTTCTGCTGCCTGAAACGAAACAAGGTTTCGGCACCAGAAATCCCCAAACCTGCAGCTCCACCAAAAAAACGCATCACCTCCACGTGTGTGTGTTTTCGTTTTTTTGCTTGCTGAAATTCTGCATTGCCATCGGCGAAACATTGTTTTTTCTTTCACAACAAGAAAAAACATAACCGGCAGGCCAAAAAAAAACATATTTCAGAACAACAAAATGCTTTACTAAGTCAGTATTAAACACTTATTAAGTGCCGGCTAAATAGTTACTTAAGTCTTTGCTAACAAGTTAGTTTTTTGCATTACAACTTATATCTAAATGAACTACAACTCGTTTATGACGTCAACAAACGACATAACTCCTTAACAACACCGCAGCCGATCCAAGTAGCCGGAGCGAGGCATCGGGGAGCTTTTTGGCCCGGCCGCGCACGCGCTCCGCACGGATATCCTAATCGGTTCTGCCCTTAACATAAGAACTCCATAGTGTTATCTCATTGTTTGAGGTATGTGGGTATGTATGTCTGTATGTACATGAGTATATACATATACATATACATATACGTACATATATATATATATATATGTTGCCACATATGTGTAGCTATGCATGTATACATATGTAAAGAAATTCGTTCAATCGAAAACAATACGAATGAATAACCTTAAAAAATCCATGAAAAGAGCCAAACCTAAAAATGCATGAACAAGAGCCATTTAACCGAATGAATAACTGCATACATAAGGAATATATGTATACTATGTATACATATACAGCTGCATATATGTATATCTATATTCACATATATACATACATATACACCTACATACATACATACATATATATATATATATCTACGCACATATGCATACATACAAATACATACATACATATGTATATACTCTGGCAGCGGGTGTTGCGGGCTTAGGTTGGGTTGGAAAGTCTAGAAGGATTCATCGGGGTCGGGGCTGTAGAGTCAAGTTACGGAACCCCGGCAAGATGCGATCCTTCCGAGATTATGAGCGGAAAGCAGCCTTACGCAACCCGATTCCACCCCAGCTTCTCCAAACAATGTAGCATATAGACCGCAGGCCCGAAAGTCCTGAACATGCACGTCGAACGGTTCACACAATGCGGAACGTGCGGTTTTTATACGCTCCGGCGAAAAAGCTGCTAAGCACAGGGAGTCCTGCGCTACGAGTAGCGACAGCTGTGACGATCATGATGGTAATTAATGACCAGAACGACAACGACGATAACGATGATTGTGGTGGTGATGCCGATCACGAAGACGGTTTTGATTGCGATGACGACGATGATGGTGGCTTTCACAACACAAAAGGCACTTGAATTGCCGTTGTGCAGCAAAGTCCTTGCTTGTTGTTACTGCTAGAAATCCTCGCATTACGGGTCATTTCTCGACCCACATTACTGCGACTCATCATATCATGGTTCGCATTGTTGATGGAGTTGTGAAGTATCGTAGTACAATGATGGCACATGGCCATGATCTTTCTGTTGTACCGTGGTTGTAGAGCCGCCACAGATGTAGTTTTTGCGTCCGGACACATGAAGACAAAGCCTAGGCATTCATGTGAGCCTTTAGCTGCGCGCAGACACGCCGCATGGTGGATAGGTCCTCGGCGCAGTTGAAAGTGGCTGATCATGACTGTGCCCAGCATCTGTGGTCGGTTACCCGCGCTAGAACTATCCTGCTGAGGGTTGAAATCCTTCAGGGCGAGCCCCTGTTTCGACCATCGCTTGAATGGAACACATCTCACTCGATGCTTCATCAGAGCATCAGGCGCTCTTGCCCCCGCTATATGCACACATGCACACGCACTCGCACACGAAAGCACAGACACACGACGCTACCACTAGAACAGATCCGGCATTTTCCACAAGCTGACTTTTATTCACGCTGGGGCCGCAGCTGCTGCAGCCTCACAAACCTGCATGTAGTCTGCGAAATACGCAAGGCTTAGTGTCTCTAATCACTATCTGCTTCCCTTCAACCTTCAACATCCCTCAATTATCACATCAGCAGTAGTGCAGACTCTGGGGTTGCCTGCGCGTCTTCAACAAGTTGCAGACTCTACAGTAATAATTTTCAACATGGCGCGTCTCTTGTAGTGAAAGGGTGACCTTCGGCCCGCTTAGATCCGAAGTAATCTTGGCTTCGATGGGGTTGTGAACACTGAACACCTTGGGGGGATGAGGGGGGCGAGGCAAAGTGGCCGTGGCCCAAAGGATCGGCAGGCTGCCAGGAACGCTGTGAATGCTGTGCAGCTTGCAGCTGATTCATCCGACAGTCCCGATGGTTTCTCTGGGGTCGGGGCGAAGCAGTCGCCCTCGTCCGCGAAGCCACCTGGCTCGGCATCCGGACTCTGGCTTTGTCTCGAAAGATTCTAAGCACCCCGCAACCGAAAGCAGATGGCAGCATTCCTCCAGTGTCCGGGACCATTGCCGGGGCAGGCTGAGGGGTTCGCACGGCTTTGTCGCGTGTGACCCATGATTTTCGGCTAGCCGTTGGAGCACCAGCGCATTCGCATTCTTCCATGCGTCTTTCAGCAGCAAGCCCCCCGCTCCGAATATGCCCGGTTTTGAATTGAAGCAAGAGCGCCAGCATGCTGTCATTCTTCGTTCTGCTCTCTGATGGAGCGTGCGCATACCCCATCAAACGCTGGAGGGCCAGCATTTATCTTTTTGTCGGTGCTTTTTGCCAGACTGCCAGAACGCAACATTTTGATACTGCATTATTCATCCGCTTTGCTAGCATGCCACCGCAACCCCATTCATGGTTTCATGTCCGCTCGCTGCTTAAGCGCGACAGTCGCCATGCCGGCCCTGGCTCGTCCTATGTTTTCTCCATGTGCAAGGGGTTTCACTTCACGTACTTCATGCCAATGGAGCGCCTGCATGATGCTAAGCCGCGAAACATAGTGAGCCAAGAATGGCTAAATCAAGAGTAATCAACGACCAGGCTTTTCGTAGTGCCTGCAGTAACCATGACCTCGCAGAGACAGAATCAGATTGTGAACACCGCCTGGATCTATTACGTTAGTTCACGGAGCAACCGCAAACTGCAAAGTTAATCAGGTAGAGGGATCACAGATGCCAAATCGTGGACGGCATATCCCGTGCAGAAACTGAAATCACCGTCACGAATCGCAAACGTGCCAGCTTGCACACATCAGCAACGCTTGCGTGCAGGCAGGGTGCTTCAACTTCTCCTGTCGACCAGGGCTTGACTGAACACCCGAAGCCCGAGCCAGGGGCACCATCTAACCAGCACTCACTCTGAAATTCAAGCAAAAACCTTAGCGATGTTTCGGTTTTCGGTGAGTAGACTCGCTTCGGCACCCAAACGTTAAATGCACGTGCAGACCTACAGACCTAGATCGTTTGAGGATGTCTGCATCCGGCTCAGTTATTTGGAGTCTGGGTGTGTGACTTTGCATTTATGTGCTCTGTGCAGCAGACCGTCAAACTTGGTGGCTTCGATCTTGACTTTTAGTGTGCGGCAATGCAAACAAGGCTCCAGCTGAGGGAGACCGGAAGATGGGACAGGACAGTCAGCATACGAAGTCCCACAACTTCCCTGAAACGCTCAAGCCCAGGCAGAGCTCGAAGTGCCCAACATGCACAAACCACAGAGTCAGAGACCAAATCCGTAGCGGAATGGTTTACATCCAGGAGTAACCCAGGTCCCTTAGCTTGAGGCTTCGGAAGACGGTTTAGGGTCTCGGGTCTTCGGGTTCGGAAGGGCTCGGCAGACGCAACCCGCCTGAACGACGGCATTGGCTTTCCGCAGAGTTCGGAACTTCTCGTTCTTTGGATCTTTGAGGACCTGTTCGTAGAGCAGGATCTTGAAGTTAGGGATCAGGGCTCTCTTTTTGTTGGCTGAACTTACTGCACATGACATCTAAACAGAACTGGCCTTGTTCAGGGCGCTAGATTCCAGATGGAATCATGTCCCGTTTGCTCGAAAACCAGAATGAGCGTACTCCATGGGCATGTGACCGGTTCATCAAGCTGTTCAATCCTAAACTCCTGGCACCTGACCCTAAACCCGTTCACACCGTGGTCTTCAGCAAACCCGGAGGTTCGATCACGCCCGAATTGCCCAGGTTGTTTTTCACAGGTGGAAGCTTTGGGAAATCGGCCTGTCTCAGGGCCGACTGGGGCTCGGACGTTGCTGAAGACCTTGACCATTGTGCTGTGAGCTTCAGCATACTCCTCGGGCCTGGTGGAGGGCTGAGGGGCTCAGGCTCATGGATTGGGAGCTGAAATGGAGCTGCAGCTGCAGCCAGACGATGGAAGAAGCCTAGTGGCCTAGTACCATGTGAGTCGATACCTATTCCTCCGTGAAGCCCGAAAGGCGAGGGATCGTCAAAAACCGGCTCTATTCAACTAGGAGCTTCATCAGGACAGAACGCGTTGAAGCACCACAGAGACCCTTCCGATAGAACGACAGCCCCAAACTCTGACTTGAAGCGTCCGAAGCCGATCACGAACAGAGACTTCACCAAAGACCCGGACCGAAGCTCCGCCCGCGCTAGGCGAAGTGCCTCCTTGATTGCTGCCTCACACATGCACCACTCGATGCGAGATGGTGCGAGTGTGCGTGGAGCTTCGGGCCTTCTGTACAGGTTGAGGCACCAGTCTAGGTTGTTTTATCGGAACAAGATGCAGTGACATGGTGCGCAATTGAGCTTCTGTGCCTTTAGGATGTACACCTCCAAATAGACTCCAAACCTTAACTCCATGCACGACGAGCCTCGTCGGACTATGCTGAGCTTCTGCAGTGCATCATTGTGGTTTTATAGCTGCCGAGATCTTCTCCGTAGGTACCATGGTGCCCTGCAAGCTCTGTAGAAACCTCACGCTGGGATTCGACTCAGGCAGCAGAGAGATGTGGGCAGGCACTTGAATCTACTGAAGGCTCCAGTCGGATCGCCAACCCCGCCATGCCCAGAGGTCCAAAGACCCTTGACTTTGACACTGATCTCTGATGTTCGTTGCATCAGCAGGGCAATGCATAGGGGATCACAGCTCGATATTCTAAAACCTGATTCAAGCTGAAATCCTCGACGTGCAACGCTTATACAACCCGCTACGGTATGTTGGGATCGAAGAAAAGTGCGGCAGCCATGGGTGGCGACCCAAGCGCTTAATTGCGCAAATCTACGAAAGCCTGGCAGTCATGCTAATGGCTTGGTCGGCATAGAACTAACATATTGGAGAAAAAAATTTTTCACCAATTTGTTAGTGTTCACTCTTCCTGGGAGGCCGGTGATGGCACTGAATATGCTGACATCTGCACACAAGCTCCCAAACTCTCGCCGTGCAGAGGCACGTTAAGTATTGCTCCGAAGCGACGACACTAAACCTCAACGCCAACACCGAAAACCGGGCATAGAAGAAGTTGGCACTCTGTAAAGAAACCCTGAGGCTTACCGGTGGGAGTCGTTCCTGTACAGTTGTCCCAACCAGGTTTGCAGGTTCACCATCCATGAAACCTTGAAACTCAAAAACCCAATTTCTCACGCCCTGACCGATAGTTGTTGTCACCCGAATCCGATAAGTCGTGCAGCATCCAGACTTTGCGAGTAGGACCACCAAATGCGATTGAAAAGGTCTCAGGCAATGTTCAAACCAGAGCAGAACGAACTCTGAGCAAAAGGAGAAGACCCAAGCAGCCCTGAACGGGCTCGGAAGCAGTCAAAGGATGCCTCCAAGTCCACGCAGGGATGCTGGTCTTCGAAGCGGTGTTTGATGCAAACCGCCTGTTCGTGACCGGCGAAGGTACAACTATGTTTTGTGGTTGAGGTCGAACCTGGCGTGGAATCTCGGGGGAGCTACGACTCTACAATCCTGCAGCTGCAGGTGCATGCGCGAGCTCTTACCGGCAGGGTGGGAGGATTTCGGGCCTCGAAGCTTTGTAGCTATGGGCTTGCCAGCCGAAGAGGCTGAAATTGAACCCTCCTGAAGTTAACCGCAGACGTAAATCATCCGCTGCGCCAGCTAAAGCTTTCGTCGCAGCTCGTCTTCTTGGGTCGAAGACAATGCAAAACGCCTTGGTATTTCCGAGCGATCCAGACATAAACTGTAAGCAGACTTGGCAAATGCCAGTTGCGATCATTGCAACCTTGGCATCATGCGGTGCTCTTGACAACGCGACGTCGGTTGTTGCCATGCTTACTTAGATGGAAAGGAACTATAATTCGAAAGTGTTTCGAACTACCAAACCATCCCAAACCCGCCCCGCCACAAGGCTCGAGGCCTGACCGCAGATTCGGCACTGGACGCGATTTTGCACCTGGCAAGCACTTCAACAAACACCTAAACCCTTCCAGCTTTCAAGCGTCGGGCCCTGTTACTGTTAATCAGCAGTTAGGCATGTGAAATGTCCCCTTCATGAGCCTTTCCTTCAGTAGCGTCTGAAGCTCATACAGTGTTTCAAGCTCTGCCTGCCATCAATGTTACTCCGGCCTCGGGTGGTCCAACTACCTACAACAGCAAACGGTGAAAGACGCAAAGACCACGGACAATGTACATCCTGATGATACCAGGACCACCACGACGACCACCCGGACAACCAGGACCACCCGACGACCTTGGCGACCAGAGCACCTCGACTACCATGACCACTACGACTACCATCGTGACCAAGACGACCAGGACCAGGACCAGGACCAGCCGGTCTTGAAGCAATTCGAACGCGTTGACGACACCAAAATGTGTACGGCACTGCGGCGGTCAACTCCTTCTTGCATCAAGCATAAGTAAGAGCCCCAACAGTTGACCATACTGTTTGGGGAACAACATGAATGTGGAACCTCAGAACAAATTACTGACCTCTGTGGCTCGACCTATGGGTCTTGCCTGTCCCACCGAGAAACACGAAACTTTCGAGCCTACCGAAGTTACCAAAGACCCTAAACCCTTTGCCCCTGTACTCTAACGTCGAAAGCTGGGCTTCGCGAGGCAGAAAACTTCGGCGATTTAGAGCTTCTGACACCCAGATGACAACACGCACCCTGCACGACTGCACAGCAGGAACCTTTTCGCCGAAAGTATCCGGGTGGCTGCAGTGAGACGCTAATTGTTCTTCGTGAAACAAATCCTGGGCGAAGCACGGCTCATGCCAAGCTTTGCTCAATTATCTCCACGCAGCGTCCGACTGACTCACCTGCAGAAAGCATTTTGAGACTCGACTGTCCAAGAACGTATCTGACAAGGTTTCATCTTTTGCAGCCTATCCAGGCTCCCATGTCCAGAAACTGATCCGGCAAGAGCGACCAAGTTTGCATCGACTCAGGGTGTAGGTGGCCGGAGCGCAACTACACTGAGGAAGGCAACATAAGCAGAACAACAAAAGAAACTAGACACCGAATCTAAACAGACTTGATCTCACCCGCAACCCATGGCACAGCACACAAATCGTTAGCCACATCTGTATCTAGCCTGTTCGTATCAATGGTCGTATTCAGCTGAGCTCACTCACGTCTGTCTAAACCATCTGCCGAGCCCTGCACCGGGTGCCCCAAGGAAAAAACCCTCATGTACCTCCGACCCGCAGTTTCCCTGCAAAACAGATGTTAAGTGCAAAGTCGGATAATGGGAACCATAAGAGGAACAACTCCATAAATGTACTGAAAACACATGTCGCTCGCTCCAGTCGTTGCCGTCGTAGCTTTCGGGGTAATCGCAGCAGTCGAAGTAGTAGCCGTCGTGGTGGCGGTGGCGGTGGCGGTGGCGGTGGCGGTGGCAGGATTGGTGTTGAAGAGTCTTTGTGGTCCAAGGTGCGCACATACCAGAAAGCAAAAGCCATGAAGCCCTTCTNTGGCAGTGGCAGTGGCAGTGGCAGCAGCAGAAGTAGAAGCAGAGGTAGAAGCAGAAGTAGTAGTAGTAGTTGTTGTTGTAATACAAGGAGTAGGAGTAGGAGAAGGAGTCGGAGTCGGAGTGGTGGTAGTGGTGGTAGTAGTAGTAGTAGTAGTGGTGGTAGTAGTTGTAAAAGTGTTAGTAGTAGTAGTAGTAGCAGTAGTAGCAGCAGGAGTAGCAGCAGGAGTAGTAGTAGTAGTAGTAGCAGCAGTAGTAGTAGTAGTAGTAGTATGAGGAGGAGGCGGAGGAGGAGGAGGAGGAGGGCGAGGAGGAGGAGGAGCAAGAGGAGGTTGAGGACGGGAAACAGTACTCCCCTAATACTCTAGAACCCATCGCTTGGGACTTTGTCCTTTGTGCTTTTTTCCCCAAACGGGCCTCTGCACATGGCTTCCACCAGTGCATCATGAGCTTTCCGCTGGCTCTCGAGAATGGAGACCGTGTTCCTGGCTGTCTCTCTGACCCCCTGACTATGGTAGGGGAGAGAGAGAGAGATACACACATGTACATCTGTATATATATATATACATATGTATAAACAAATATGTATATATGTGTAGACGTATACATACATATAAACATATGAAACATACAGACATATCTACATGTGTACATATATGCGTATATACATATGTGTGTATGCGCGGGTGTGTGTATATATATATATGTATATGTATATGTACATGCGTATGTGTAGGCATGTATGAGCCCTCAATAGCGCAATTGGGCAGGTTTGGGGTTCACAACAGATTGCATAGCTAACGTTGTATTCAAGCACATGAAAAGGAACCAATACCAATAGAAATGTGATGGCAAGCAAGAGGTAACACCATGGTCTGCATAGTCCTACGATGCTTGAGCCATGACGGCAGCAACTATCAGACGTGTCATGATATTGAGCGTACTGGCGTGGCTTGTCCAATAATGATGCCGCAGACTGTGCTGGCTTGCACGGCTACGCAGGGACACTGCAACATCGTCAGCAAGTCCTGAAACTTTTAATGCGAGTTCCATATCCAGACACAGGACACTAGAGCCTCACACAACACCCCACAACCCAAAAACAACGATCCAACTCACCCTTGTGTAATCAAGGACTCCTTGAACCTGAGCTCTGCCGGTTGCTTTTCTGGCCCAAGAGACATGACGTTGGTCCGAAGGAGGACGTTCGTCTGCTGCTGATCGAACTTCAGAGCTCCAAAGAGCGCCTCGAACGTGTCTCGGGCTCCAGTGAGGGATCTCAACCAGGCTTCCTTCTGAGGGACTACACGGGTTGAATCGGGTGATGCAGCGCCGTGGCATTTTGATGTCGGGGCTTTCCTGACAAGGTTTCGGTCAGTACGAAAATGGGCGGTATACTTGCTAGAGCTAGTGGGAATTGTCAAGCACCACAAAAACGCCCATCATGGGGTGGTTCGGGTGCTTTGCGATAGCTCTGGGTCCCTGTTCTAGCCCATGTCCAGAAAACAGTTGTTCAAGGGTGGATGGGATTCTGTCGATGATGCGCAAGCTGTTGATCGGAGTCTGTCGCTCGGCACGACGTGCATAGCTTGCCCATGGTGTTCATATGCAGTGAAACAAGTTGAACTTTCGGGTTGCGCCCTTTTCTGATTTACGAAAGAAGAAGCCCCACATTTACCCAATAATGTTTCGTCGGCAGCGGCGCATGCTAGACTTACAATCTGGGGGCACGCTGAAGGCAACAAGGTTGTAGTGACTCTAGAAGTACTCTCTGCCGCGCTGTCTACCACATCAGTTTAGGCAGCGCAGTTTTGACTAAGGGCACTTACCTGCTCACGTGTTGACTCCTGTTAGGCGCTTGAAGGCGGACACATTCGGCCACTATATACACATGTACAAGGGCTGTGGTAAGGTAGGGATCATCGGTCTCGCAACACTGGAATGGCGACGAATCTCAGTCAGGCATGTACACACCACTGAAGGCAACTATGCATAGTTACAAAGATGCATACAAAGGTGTGTATATATGTATTAATGCACATACACACGTGTACACTACACATGCATGCATCCATATACAAACATAAACATAAACATACGTACCGAGTCAGGTTCCTGGCGAACTGCCCAGTGTCTGAATGCTTATCAAACAGACTGTCGCGGAATCGGTCTCGGGCAGATGAGTTGGGGTATCAGTTCATTCTCAAGTGTTAAGATGTGCCGCCTCTGGCAGCCGGTTGTCACTCCGACTCTACAGGTTTTGATTTGGTCGACCCCGCATCCAACAAACATGCAAATTGACTCAAGTGCACCTCCAATTGGAGCAGGTCTGACATGCCGCCGTTCGCCTTGCGCAGAAGACAAAAACCCAAGTGGCGGCTTGCTTCTTCCACCACACACTGGCCCAACATCCGTTTTCGATCTCAACTCAAGACACATCGTTCATTGTAGGGCTCAACACTCGAAGGCCTCCAAATGCGCTATGCAGATGGGGCTGTAGCAGGAAAATCCACGGATTGTTGCATCAGCCACGGAGCAGAACCTGAAGACTGTACAGCTAGCAGGCAACACACCCGCGTGCGCATGAACGGCAGACAACATACATCGGCAGCCTCAACTCATATCCGTACTGCTGTCGACTTCCTTCCTCGAGCCTTAACGACCCTGTTTCTAATTTTTCTTGGTATTCTTCAGATAAGAATGTAGAAAGGACGGACGCTCTCGGAATGCACCCTGCCCCCTGCACCACACAGAGAAGCTCCCCCCACCTGAACAAGCTCCAACCTAGAACCTGGCTGCACAGCTCAATCGGATAACTCAAACCTGCTACCTACAGTAGACAACCATCCTTCAGAATTTATTGACTGGACACTCGGGAGTTGAGCGGACCCCCGCCTGTCCGTACGAAACGTATTCCGCCGCAATCCCTCCCAGCGCCACCTGACTTGCAGACTTCTATGCTCACCATTGGACAGGTGTCTGCAGGATGGTCTGAGAGAATTACAACATGGAACATACCCTGAGCATCCAATATTGATTACAATCAATATGGCTTGAAGCATATTGATTTCGTTAAAAAATCAATTTACTATATTGAAAATGCAAAGAAAACAAATCAATATAAAAGAGAGGTTAAACAAACATGAAAATCAATATATGGAATCAATATATAAATCAGCATTGAAATCAATATGATGCCACGACTGTT
>BGNK01008240.1:2457-12486 GCA_003297005.1 Symbiodinium sp. clade A Y106 | reverse complement strand
TTGCTCAGCGCCTTTCTGTGCTCAGCCGGAAGCCTCTGCTTCTCAGGCAGCGTCAAGCGAACGTGCCCTTCGGCTCGGACGGCAGGAAGCGCCTGCTCAGGCACCTGCTCCTCAGAGTCGCGGTCGCTCTCATCCTGGTCCGTGTCCACCTGCATCGAGCTTGGCATCTGAATGCTCTTCTCGGTCTTGTGGCGGCGAGGCGGCACATCTGTGAACAGCAGAAGCTTTGCTGCCTCAGGCAGTAACGCCATGGTGTCGCAAACTGTTTTTTCCAGCTCGGCCTGCGGGCCGTGTCCTTGTAGGTCAGCCACGACAATCACGGCAGCATCAGCCATGTCTCCCGACAAGAGTCCTCTGACCTGCGAGGGCACCCTGGTGCAATAAACTTCCTTGCAGAGGTGGTCCGCCGNATCACGGCAGCATCAGCCATGTCTCCCGACAAGAGTCCTCTGACCTGCGAGGGCACCCTGGTGCAATAAACTTCCTTGCAGAGGTGGTCCGCCGTGACCACCGAGGACAACCGCCGCCCCGCCTCCTTCCACAATATGGTGCGGCGTTCCTGCAGGTTTGGCAGCAGACAGCACAGCCTAAGCACAAGTATAGTCACAACTCGTGAAATAGTCCTTCTCCCAGGACTTCTGGCTCTCTTGCCGCTCCTCCATGGTGAGCGCGGACTTGCAGTGCCAAGCCTGGCCGCAAATCAGTTGTCTTTGAATCGGTGAATTCGTGCGGTCAAGCTCGAGAAAAGAAAGTAAGCAGATGCCTCGTAGATCTCCCAATCATGCTTCAGGTTCGTGATGCAGAGCTTTTCCTCAGCCTCTTGTACAGCTTCCTGTTCTTTGGCTTCTTCCTGCTTTTGCATTTCTGCAGCCNATGCCTCGTAGATCTCCCAATCATGCTTCAGGTTCGTGATGCAGAGCTTTTCCTCAGCCTCTTGTACAGCTTCCTGTTCTTTGGCTTCTTCCTGCTTTTGCATTTCTGCAGCCTCAGACCATCTCCTCCATTTTCTTTCCTGTCAGCATCTCTTCAACCAAGGGGATGTGCTTGCCAATCAACCAGGCAGCATCGGAGTGGTGGTTGAACTCCTAGCAGGACAGCAGTAGCGAAAGCCNGGGATGTGCTTGCCAATCAACCAGGCAGCATCGGAGTGGTGGTTGAACTCCTAGCAGGACAGCAGTAGCGAAAGCCACCATAATGACTCACTGAGGCCCTGCGTCGGTCCTCTCTGACAGGCATGGTGGCTACGTCGTCCAGGCGAGCACTGAGGCGACCGGCCTCGAAGTTCTCCAAGAACTTTTGTCCCAAGTCAGTCGAAATCGGATCCAGCACTGTCCTCACAATGCTGAAGGCGATGCAAACTCTGGTGACGAAGTTGGCGATCAGGCTGTTCCCGACGGGCTTCTCCAAGTCGCAGCCCGGCACACGCCCCGACTGAATTTTCTGGAGGATGTAGAGGGCGGTCTCAGTCGTGCCCTTGTACAACTTTTCCATCTCTTCGTGCGCCACGTCGCGCCTGACGACCACGAGACGAGCATGGGGCATGACTAATTCATCCAAGAGAGAGCACACGTTAGGAGACCTTGAGGAAGTATACTCTGAGGGCTGAACGCACTCAGACCCACAAANGTCGCGCCTGACGACCACGAGACGAGCATGGGGCATGACTAATTCATCCAAGAGAGAGCACACGTTAGGAGACCTTGAGGAAGTATACTCTGAGGGCTGAACGCACTCAGACCCACAAAGAAGCCGCGAACCTCCAGCAGGTGGTCGTTCCAGTAAACGGAACGGGACACTTGCAAGACACGATGCCAGACCTGGGCACAGAAACTGTGTGACCATGATCAAGATCGCANACCTCCAGCAGGTGGTCGTTCCAGTAAACGGAACGGGACACTTGCAAGACACGATGCCAGACCTGGGCACAGAAACTGTGTGACCATGATCAAGATCGCAGAGTGTTCAGACACCCGGCCTCCTCAGGCATATGCGTCTCGGAAAGGGCGTGCCGTAGGGCCCACTCACCCCGCGGCTTTACCTGAGACTTCGGCATGAAGGACGCACGGTTGTTGAAGGTCTTTATAATGGTCTTGATCTCCCGCATGATGGAGTCCGCAGNAAGGGCGTGCCGTAGGGCCCACTCACCCCGCGGCTTTACCTGAGACTTCGGCATGAAGGACGCACGGTTGTTGAAGGTCTTTATAATGGTCTTGATCTCCCGCATGATGGAGTCCGCAGCCAAGTCCGTGTCCTTGTCAGACGAGATCTTGGCAAGCCTGGCTTCCAACGACCTTTTCAGCGCGGAAGCAATCATCACAAGGCTCAGGCGCCGGTTGTACTGCGACGCCTTCAGCGTCTTGTGCAGCGCATTCACACTGCGATCCTGCACTGTCTGCCCCTTGCCCCTGGTAGGGCAAACAACGGGCACCTGCGAAAGGATCTCAGCCAGGGATGCCGGCACCTCTTTCTTCTGCGAAGACAGGGTCAAGCAGATCAGCACGATGAGGCCGAGGCTGCCCAGCATCAAACTGTTGACAAATGCACCTCCGGCTGCATAGCCCAAGTACATCTTATCGCGAGCACAGAAAACATTGTCACCCTTGCAATCGAGGGTTTCAATCTCCAGCATCTGGGAGCAGCTCCCGCGGAGGAGGTCTTGCGCAAAGGGCACACAGTCAGACACCGTCACCTCGAAACCTGGGACGGCGCTCAAGCAGAGTGAGAATGGCAACCAGAAAGAAGGACTATGCACGCGGGAGCATGACACACTAATTCCTGGGCAAGGCACCGTATCCTCGCTCACTCAGAAAATTCAGCATACAGATGTGGATGTGCCCACGACCAGGTCGAACAGCGTCAGCCGACGTAGCCTGAAACTGGGCCATGCAGGTGGTCTTCCCGTTGGAGGTTCCCACCAGGGCGGCCAAATGTTCAAGCAAAGCATCGACCCTCGTCTTTTGCGTGTCCTTGCCGAGGATGTGCTTGCGGATGTAAAGTGGGACGAGGTCGCCGTTGGTCTCCAGCTCAGTCAACATGTTGGAGAAATCATCCACAGCTGCTTTCTTGGCTGCCGGTTCAGTCGTCTCATCCGACTCTGAAGGACGTTTCATGGCTCCGGCAAATATGGTTCTATGCGTACGTGCCTAGGTCATGCTTGCCGAGCACTGCTGCACACATGCATAATTAACTAGTCGGTGTCCTTGTTCCTGCATCCTGCTGGTTAACTAATATAAGTGCGATTCCATTGTGCTGCTACTTGGCCAANGCATAATTAACTAGTCGGTGTCCTTGTTCCTGCATCCTGCTGGTTAACTAATATAAGTGCGATTCCATTGTGCTGCTACTTGGCCAAACATTGGCTGTGCAACGAACATGAAGACAACCTCTTCCCAGTTAGAGGTTGCTGGAGCACAAACCTGAAGCATCAGGCAGCAGCTCTGCATACATGATCCAGGAAAGCTCAGGCAATGAANAGGTCATGCTTGCCGAGCACTGCTGCACACATGCATAATTAACTAGTCGGTGTCCTTGTTCCTGCATCCTGCTGGTTAACTAATATAAGTGCGATTCCATTGTGCTGCTACTTGGCCAAGCATTGGCTGTGCAACGAACATGAAGACAACCTCTTCCCAGTTAGAGGTTGCTGGAGCACAAACCTGAAGCATCAGGCAGCAGCTCTGCATACATGATCCAGGAAAGCTCAGGCAATGAANCATTGGCTGTGCAACGAACATGAAGACAACCTCTTCCCAGTTAGAGGTTGCTGGAGCACAAACCTGAAGCATCAGGCAGCAGCTCTGCATACATGATCCAGGAAAGCTCAGGCAATGAAGACAGACGTAGCGTGACCTTTGCCATCGTATCCTGCCGGCCAAATCCGAAAGACCGACCTCGTCAAGAGCTCGGGTGAGTGCGAGGACCCCTTCGTGGTCGACTAGGCTGGTTACGACCACGCGGANGTGACCTTTGCCATCGTATCCTGCCGGCCAAATCCGAAAGACCGACCTCGTCAAGAGCTCGGGTGAGTGCGAGGACCCCTTCGTGGTCGACTAGGCTGGTTACGACCACGCGGAAGAGTACAAGGGACAGCACGACCACGGCGACCGACGGGACTGCTCGTGGTCGACTGTGTCTTTGTCCTCTTGGCCGTGGTTGTCTAGGCCGCGGACNTAGGCTGGTTACGACCACGCGGAAGAGTACAAGGGACAGCACGACCACGGCGACCGACGGGACTGCTCGTGGTCGACTGTGTCTTTGTCCTCTTGGCCGTGGTTGTCTAGGCCGCGGACGACCACGCCCCTCGGTCGGCCGGAGTCCGACCGACGCCTGACGGGAAAGCCAATTGCAAACTGTTCTTTTGAGAAATGGACATTAAAGGAACACAGCCTCAGGCATAAAGTGGAAGACCACGCTCCTCCTTGGGGCAATCTCCGACCGACGCCTGACGGGAAGGCCAATTGCAAACTGTTGTTTTGAGTAATGGACACTAAAGGAACACAGCCTCAGGCACAATGTGGCGCGGCGTGGAAAACCACGCCCCTCGTTGGGGCAAGCTCCGACCGACGCCTGACGGGAAGGCCAACATCAAACTGTTGGTGAGAGCACGAGGACCAATGCAGTAAGACCACGGCCGTGGCCACGACCGGGGAAGGTTCTCGGACCTGAGACCAACGGTCGGCATGACTACTGTATGTGTCAGCCTTGCGCCTGGGGCTAATCTTCTCTGTATCGTTCCTTTATCAGACGTGTCACGGGAAAGCCGATTGCAAACTGCTGTTATGATTAAAGTAGAATAGAGGCACACAGCCGCAGCCACAGGCACGCACAATCTGTTTTTGGAGCCGCTGCTGCGCATCGACTTCGTGGTCCCCTATGTGCTGACCCCGAAAATTGCCGACCAACCTCTTCAGGCTCTCGGCAGGACCCCAGCCTCTTGGACAATCAGCAAGCTTGTCAACGCTACACCGAGACAGGGAACATGCAGGGAATTGCCCAACAGTTTTCGAGCTAGCACCCGATGCTGCAAGCTCAGTTCAGCCAACTTCTCTGCGGTTTGCGCCGAGAAGCCCATGAGCATGGCCATCTCCTTCAGACTGAGCTCCCTTTTCAGGCCGAAGTGCAGCACGGTCGACGATGTAGCGAAGGATCCCAGAAGACCATCCATTCGCGCTTGGCAGAACTCTATGTTTTGAGACATATCCAGGACGCCTCTTTCGAGTAAGCGGTCCTGGAACTTTGTGTAGAGAAGAGCCAGCATGTGTCGCTGCCTCGGTGATGCGTAGCCAGAAATAATCCTCCTCATGTTATCAGGCAATGGCCCGATGCTGGTGACCCGGTTTGCTGCGATCCACTGTCTGTGTCGAAGCTTCCACTTGCAGGTCGTCAACGCATCCTTCTCAGACTTTGGCCTGCAGGCCTTGCACTTACAACAGTGCAGAGGACATTCCGTAGGTTCCAGATTCAAGCACGAGCCTCGTCAGCCTCCCCTGGCATTGCATCGCTGCAAAGCCCAGTCAGGCATTGTTTTGGGAACTGGAAAGCGGATGGCGACAGCGCTTGCTCCAAGCAGCTGACAAAATCCTGCTCCTTNGATGCGTAGCCAGAAATAATCCTCCTCATGTTATCAGGCAATGGCCCGATGCTGGTGACCCGGTTTGCTGCGATCCACTGTCTGTGTCGAAGCTTCCACTTGCAGGTCGTCAACGCATCGCCTGCAGGCCTTGCACTTACAACAGTGCAGAGGACATTCCGTAGGTTCCAGATTCAAGCACGAGCAGGAACTGCCGGCCTCGTCAGCCTCCCCTGGCATTGCATCGCTGCAAAGCCCAGTCAGGCATTGTTTTGGGAACTGGAAAGCGGATGGCGACAGCGCTTGCTCCAAGCAGCTGACAAAATCCTGCTCCTTGCGCCCATCAAACAAAGTCTTCTTCAAGAAGAACATGAACCTTGCAGTTCGGAGGCTATTTAGATCCAGGCAGGAATAGGCCAAAGCAGAAACAGACGTAACAACAAATTATGTAACACACTCGGAGCCAGGACACGTTCGTGGTCGCCTACACAGGAAGCCATACTTGGCAGGGTCCAAAACCCGTATGTGAGTGNAGGCCAAAGCAGAAACAGACGTAACAACAAATTATGTAACACACTCGGAGCCAGGACACGTTCGTGGTCGCCTACACAGGAAGCCATACTTGGCAGGGTCCAAAACCCGTATGTGAGTGAAGTACGACTCCTTCAACTTGTCGACCTCATCCTGCACGTAAGACCTTTCGTCCAGCAACACATTCCTAGACTTGCAGAGTTTGAAGTAATTAATAAGGACAGCAAGAAAAGAACTTGCCTTTGGAAAAACAAGTTGCATCTGGGTGCGGAGGTGCTGGGAGTTCTCAATCAAGCCGCAGTCAGCATCGGAGGATTTGAGGTTATGCAGCGACTGCGTGACACAGGTGGAGCGAGGATCTTGNGGAAAAACAAGTTGCATCTGGGTGCGGAGGTGCTGGGAGTTCTCAATCAAGCCGCAGTCAGCATCGGAGGATTTGAGGTTATGCAGCGACTGCGTGACACAGGTGGAGCGAGGATCTTGCCACCTCTTCCTCTTCACATTTCGAGGCGTGAATGGCTGACATGGTGGGCCACAGATATACAGTCGCAGGCCCCGACGTGGTGGGAGATCATGGAAGTTTCTTGACTCCATGCTCTCGTACACCTTCAGGCCAGTCTCCACCAGAAGCTTTCGAATTTGCGGGTCAGTCTCGGAACCAGACAGGAACTCATAAGTCACCGATGGAGCAAGCTGAGAGAGGAGCTCCCCAATGGTGTTGAAACCTGTGCAGTCACTCACCACTTCCAGCTTGCAACATGGCCGGAGCTTCTCAGCCAGTATCTTGGCCCAAGATCCCACGGTTTCCACAGGCATTGCTGATTGGACTAATGTCCAAAGGGTNCCTGTGCAGTCACTCACCACTTCCAGCTTGCAACATGGCCGGAGCTTCTCAGCCAGTATCTTGGCCCAAGATCCCACGGTTTCCACAGGCATTGCTGATTGGACTAATGTCCAAAGGGTTTTTTGAGAGGCTGCGTCAGGGCAGGTGCAAAGTTGCACTCAAGGGATACGATGGGGAAGTCGGACACAGAGGCAATACTAATTTTGACTGAGACCCAGGCGCAAAAATCCTCCGCATGTACNGAGGCTGCGTCAGGGCAGGTGCAAAGTTGCACTCAAGGGATACGATGGGGAAGTCGGACACAGAGGCAATACTAATTTTGACTGAGACCCAGGCGCAAAAATCCTCCGCATGTACAGCTCGCTGGAAGGAGAAGCTAGGGCCTCAATCCAGGGTGGGAGCAATCCATGGCCCGGCAGGCAAAGCTTCAGTGCAGCAAGTAGCATGTAAAGTTCGACGGCCCCAGCCTTGAAGAGAGAGCTTGACACGAAGATCAGGACCTCCGTCCAAAGTACTTGTTGTTACTCTAGCACTACCGGGTCACTACGAGCATGTGCATTTGTCATTGGCGGCACCCCTGCACCGTCCCAGCATCGCATCTAATTAAGTATTGTTTTTTCTGTCGCAGCGCCCCGGTTGCCACAGATCCATTCAGGCATACATGAATCCNCATGTGCATTTGTCATTGGCGGCACCCCTGCACCGTCCCAGCATCGCATCTAATTAAGTATTGTTTTTTCTGTCGCAGCGCCCCGGTTGCCACAGATCCATTCAGGCATACATGAATCCTCAGCTGCCCCATCAGACCGACTTCTGCGATCTAGTAGTGCAGCACCCCGAGGATGGACGAAAATCAGCCACCCAAACCTACAGTCCACAGTCTACAGTAGAAGCCCAAAAGTTGGAAAGCCCATAGCCTCAATCCTTAAGAGTAATGTACAGGGAATCCCAGCACTATTTGGCCTTAATCCGGTTTCCAACTGTATGGCCTTTGCTGTAGACTTAGCCCCTCAGGCATGCCCTCCTTGGCTTCTTCGCGTACCGCATGAGGTGACGAAGCATGACGTCCTGGGGTTCAGGGTTTAGGGTTTGGGGTCTGCAAGGCAACCGGCANCTGTAGACTTAGCCCCTCAGGCATGCCCTCCTTGGCTTCTTCGCGTACCGCATGAGGTGACGAAGCATGACGTCCTGGGGTTCAGGGTTTAGGGTTTGGGGTCTGCAAGGCAACCGGCAACCGCATGCTTGCGAGCCTCAGCCGCCGTCTGGAGCACTTCGAGGGCTTCAGTCTGGAGGATGATGTCAGGCGGGGTCAGGCACTTCACCGCTCTCTTCCAGGTCTTGTGCCTTAACCAGGAGAGTGACGGCAGAACAACTCTAGGCGCACTGACTGCGAGTCTGAGCCCAGGCACGGAATGCTGAGGTAGTTGTCGAGATCAGACAACTTCTGGATGTCAGCCTCCACGTGCCTCTTGTATTTCTTGCCCTTGTTGGTGGCTTTGGCGACCTGCCGGATTGAAGTGCAGAGACTCGTCCGAGAGCCGCGTGCAGAACTGAGTTCGCCTTGCTCTGGTCCACTTGCTTGCCTTTGACACGAAAAGCAACCTGCAACGTGCGACAGCGTCTATTCCAGTTCAGCTCGAGAGCTGGCGCAGATTCTGCCTGGCCTTTGGCTCAGCCTTCACACGAGGCTTTGGATCAGGCTCCTGAAGAGAAGGGAACTTTTGAATTAATCATTCAGTAACAATCGATATGGCACTGCTTCGTGACTGGTATCCATGAAGGGGGTCCTTCTTGACACGACTGAAGCACTGCTTGGTCGTTGCGACCTACACAAGGGCATGTGCAATGCGAACGAAGATTCATCATCGACAGCGTTTAATCCAGTGATTCTGCCTGGCCTTAGGCTCAGCCTTCACGCAAGGCTTTGGATCAGGATCCTGAAGAGAAGCGAACTGTTNATGTGCAATGCGAACGAAGATTCATCATCGACAGCGTTTAATCCAGTGATTCTGCCTGGCCTTAGGCTCAGCCTTCACGCAAGGCTTTGGATCAGGATCCTGAAGAGAAGCGAACTGTTTAATTATTCCGTAACAATCGATATGGCACTGCTTCGTGACTCGTATCCATGCCAAACTCTCCACGACTCCACAGGGCCTCCTTCTTCACAGGAATGATGCACTGCTTGGTCATTGCAACCTGCACCAGGGCATCTGCAATGTGAACGAAGATTCAACAGGATTGCTCCCACCTGCGTCTTGCCCTTGCTGAGCTCAAGATTGCTCAGGGAATGAAGCCGGGGCACCCTGTTGGAGCCAAAGAGGGCTGGCCGGACTGAGAGTAATTACTCCTCACAATGACAAACATATCCAATCCTCGTGGNATGAAGCCGGGGCACCCTGTTGGAGCCAAAGAGGGCTGGCCGGACTGAGAGTAATTACTCCTCACAATGACAAACATATCCAATCCTCGTGGTGCCAGGCTTGCGACCATACTCCCACCAGAAAAAAATCACTGGCCTCTGTGAGCGTTGGCGTAGTACTCCAAGAACATCTCCTGAGTCTTGGTACATCGGCTCTGCCACCCAAACAACAGAAGCTAAGCACCCTGCGGATAATTACCNCTTGCTGAGCTCAAGATTGCTCAGGGAATGAAGCCGGGGCACCCTGTTGGAGCCAAAGAGGGCTGGCCGGACTGAGAGTAATTACTCCTCACAATGACAAACATATCCAATCCTCGTGGCGCCAGGCCTGCGACCATACTCCCACCGGAAAAAAATCACTGGCCTCTGTGAGCGTTGGCGTAGTACTCCAAGAACATCTCCTGAGTCTTGGTACATCGACTCTGCCACCCAAACAACAGAAGCTAAGCACCCTGCGGATAATTACCCGCACTCTCTCTCTCTCTCTCTCTCTTTCCCTGTCTGTGTGTCTTTCTAAGCCCGGAACCCGAAACCGATCAATTTTGGCTTCTAGACACCGTCGACACGACCAAGTAATAAGAGCCGATAAACCTGGTTAGAAAGCCCAAAACGCATTTTCGGGCATCCAAAATGCTGTTTTGGCTTTCCCTGGCCATTTTCGAAGCT
>BGNK01008235.1:0-12542 GCA_003297005.1 Symbiodinium sp. clade A Y106 | reverse complement strand
CACATATTCTGAGTTCGAGATGTACAGCTCAGGTGATTTCACTTACAGGTTTCGCGGTTGCGTGTGTGTAAAACAAGGGCATAAGTCCGCTTGCTCGAGCCTGCTCCAATCTTGGAGCAGGTTATGAGCCCAAAAGGCGGCCCCCTGCGCAGTATAGCTTCGCCATGGACTCAGCGGGTTCTGGTATGGAACCTGACTATGGAGATCAGGGAGTGCAGTGTGAGAGCCCTCAGCGTGGACGTACAGTGGGTTTTTCGGCTGCTAGTGATCCGTTTACAGGTGATCGCTGGACCAATGACGAGATGTCTGAGGGGGTCAGTGGTCAGGATAGGGGTGAATTGACCCCAGAGCAACAGGCTGAGGCCCTGTTGCGCCAAGCAGAGAACCTCGAGCCTGACTACGACTTTGAGTCAGCGGAGGGTGGCAATGGCTCTCCTCTACAGGAGGGTCAAGGCCAGCAAGTGGAGCAGAGCAGAGCAGAGCAGAGCAGTGGGCTACACAACTGAGGTTGAGTACACTGGTGGTGTGCAGGGACAGTACTTGCTACGGGCTGGTGTGGAGTTTGGAATCGGTCAAGGGAGTGCCGAACAGGCGATCAATCTGGGCTGTACCGGGCAGGAGCGTGCAGTTGATCCGGGCTGGACCGGGAGCGAATGTTTGTTGATCGGAGCTCAGTTTGATACTGGACGTGGTATTGATCCGGGCTGTACCGGGAACGGACGTTTGTCGACGGATGCTCAGTTTACGACTGGACGTGGTATTGATCCGGGCTGTACCGGGAACGGACGTTTGTTGACGGATGCTCAGTTTACGACTGGACGTGGTATTGATCCGGGCTGGACCGAGAACGGACGTTTGTCAACGGGTGCTCAGTTTACTGCGGGACGTGGATTTGATCCGGGCTGTACCGGGAACGAACGTTTGCTGGCGGATGGTCAGGTCACAACTGTGCGTGGTGATCTACCGGGCTGTACTGGCAGTGGACGTGGCGTGACTGGGGCCGCAAGGTTTGAGCAGAATCGCGACTTGGAATTAGCTGGAGGTGAGCATCTTGGTGTGGGAAGTTTTTCTGATGCTGAGCGAACTTTTTGGGCTACACCAACCACATATCAGGGAGGAGCTGAAGGGCAGTTCTTGGACCGAAGGTCTGAGATGTGGAATGGCCAGAGAGATCGGTTGGGTCACACTGATGCTCATCGGGGTGAGGGCCGAGGGTCTTCTTCACGAGATTCGGCGAGAGTGGAAGCTCTAGAGGCGTTAGTGATGCAGCTGCTTGAGCGCGAAGCGGGGAGTTTAACAGAAGGACGTGGCAGTGATAGGGTAGGACCTGTACAGAGTTTGAGCTCTATGGAAGTTGATAGAAGATCCCTCAAAGAGGGGAGAGGCTTGCATGGAACTGGAGAACCTAAGCAGCGGTTGGGTAAGGGTATAGGGGTTCAACATGATAATGGGGTCCCCGTGAAGGTCTTTCAGCCGCCTTGGACCAGTTTTCAGCCGGCGACAGATGTTGTTTCGCCAGCAAAGCCCATGACCCAGGGCCCGGGGCATGATCTTCTTGCAGCAACTCGAGCTATGCAGAACATCACGTTGCAGGAAATTCCTGAACTACAGCCGTTTGGAAACATGGACTGTAGTGTTGCCACCCCATCAGCCTCTACACATGTGTCAGGTCTACAGCAGTCTTCTCTAGCCGAAGCGCCTAGTTTCAAGCCACCCCAAGTGCCTGAGCAGAGGGTTAGTGGACCTGAGGTTAGAATGCTAGGGGAAGTTACGGTGGTTGTTAATGGGGTCTATAGGAAGGGAAGGTTCAACGAGCAAGGTGAAGTGATCCTAATCCATGAGACCCCAAAGTACTTTGCAATGCATGATCCTGATGGTGAAGGTCAGCAGGTGCTTTCTATGACTTCAGGGGATAGGAGGGGATTGTTGGAACGAGGCTCGCATGAGGGCCGTTCTAATCCCTTCAGTGCCGATGCTGCATCGCCGTTTCGTGCATCAACTCAGGCAACTGTGCCTGAGGCAGTCAGAACACCTCCACCTCCGCCCCCACCTAGTAGGGGTGTAGTGAGTTCCCGAACCCCTAGGGCGCCCAGTAGGTCCCCAAATGGTTCAAGGTATGGGTATCCTAGGAGACCGAGTAGATCCCCTAATCCAAGCCCTCCGAGGCCTCTTCCAGCTGCTCCGAGGATTGTGAATGCATCGCCTGCCACGCCAGGTGGTACCAAGGTGCCTAGCGGTCCTCCACCAAGGTCTCCAGCAGGAGTGTCCGGAGATATGCGAGACGTTGGTAATGCACAGGGTTTGGGTGTGAATAGGGTTTCGGGTGGGGATAATAGTGTTCAGGGTTCTGAGAAGGAGTATGTTCCTGGAGAGCGTACTTACTGGGAGCTGCCGGTGTTGGCGAGCCCTAATAGTGAGCAAAACCCTGCTATGAGGTGTAACGACTGGATTTATAAGATAGGTCCCCTGATGAGTGACCTAGCTCCTAAGGCGAATGCATGGTGGGCCACAGTACTTCAGGAAGCTCAGGAGGCTTATCAGAAATGGTCGGTGGCCAAACCCCTAGATCGTGCTAAGATCATAGGAAAGCCAAGCAGCATCCTTCAGCAGGACAGATTCACCCGAATCGAGTCGAGAGGGGTCGCAATGCTCTCGAAGGCTCTCCCAAGTGTGGTGTATGAGCAGGCCTTGTCCAGTCGTAATGTTTCGTGCGTGGGGCTTCTGTTTCTTACGCTTCGCATTTTTCAGCCAGGTGGTCTTAATGAGAGGGCTGAGTTGCTGCGCGGATTGACGACACTACAGGTGTTTGACACGGCCACATCGGCGGTGAGTGGACTTCAGAAGTGGTTTAGACATCTAGAGCGCGCGAACACCATGTCAATCTCGGTTCCTGATTCTTCTCTGTTACTTGACAGTCTTGATAAGAGCTTAGCCACAATTCTTCAGGGAAACCCTTCGATGAACTTTAGAATGCATTCGGTGAGGATGCAGCTGCAGTTGGACACAATGCCGGTTCATAGTAGCGTTGAGGAATATGCTAGAACGGTTCTGGCAGAGCTTGAACTTCTGGCAGTGGCGGCCCCGGAGAGTGCTTCCAAGCGACAGAGGGTTGCATCGGTGACGGTGGATCCGGCTAAGGGAAAAGGGTCGGGGAAACAAGGTGGCACCACTAAGGTATCAGAGATATCCGGGAGTGATGGGAAAGGTACCGCGTCGGCTAAAAAGCCCTGCACTGGATGGATTACGGATAAGGGTTGCAAGTTCGGTAAGTCTTGTACCTTTGCCCATACGGTTGATAGACCGGGGAAGTGTTGGGCATGCGGTGGCAATCATCAGAAGGCGGAGTGTGTGGCTCCTGGGGGTGGGAAGCATCAAAAGCCGGGTAATGTTGAGACTCCATCAAAGGGCAAGCCGAAGGGGTCGAGCCAGGACTCCAATGGTGGAGGCTCCAAGGGGAAGCCTAGTGCATCATCGGCTAAAGCATCCGCACCGGCGCCAACAGGATTGTCACAGGAGGCCATCAAGGAGGCAGCTCAACTGTTACAAAGCATGAGGTTAGCGGCGATCCGACCGTACATCCATTCGGTGGCAGAGCTGTTGTGCCGGGCTCAACAGGGTGAACCACGGGGACTCATAGATGGGGGTGCTACTGCCTGCCTCCGTACAGCTCTTGCTCATGAGCTGGATCTGCCGAGTGTCACGGTTCGGCTTGCTTGCGGAGAGTGTTCACTTCTTGTCAATCCCCAGGGAACACTACTGAGCAGAACTTTTGTATCTCCTATCTTGTCGGTGCGTGCTCTGTTATCTCTGGGCTATAAGATTGAGTGGGACTCTTCTCGGTGTTCGGTTTGGCATCCTGTAAAAGGGGCTTTGGATGTTGATGTGAGTTCAGGATGTCCTGAGATTGCAGAACAAAGGGCCTTGGAGTTGATAGGTGAGTACGAATCCTTTGTGCAACGTGAGGAGAGCAGATGTGCGCGTCTGCATTGCATCATGAGGGACCTGGAAACCCTGAGTGCAGAGGATTTGGCTGGTATGATTGTCAAGCGAGATGTGCACGCAGATGCTGCCATGCAGGCTTTGTTGAAGAGGGTGTTTCCAAGGGTTTCGGAGGAGGTGATGTCACAGGCCATGGTTTCATTGCAGGATCAAGATGGTGAACCGTATGCTTGGAACCGACGCATGAGGCGCAGGTGCGACAAAGCCGATGGGATCCTGATCCATCTGTTTCGGGGTGGTAACAAGAGGGTTCTTGAAGGATTGGCTGAGCGCAGCAAGGTTGCGGTGTTGCCATTGGATAGAGCCGAGGACTTGCTATCGGATAACACGTTCCGGTATCTTGTTCAGCAGGCGTCCAAGGGTAGGGTGAGGGGCCTGGTGGCGTCTCCACCATACCGGACCTTTGCCTTGTGTAGGTATTTGAGCGGGGAAGAAATTGGTGGACTCCGTCCGCTCAGGGTACGCGGTGAAAGTATTAGTGAGCGTATCTTGTCAGAGCTGGATTGCAAGGAGCTGTCACAAAGGCAAATGGATGATCTCTTGCTGATGAGAATGATGATTTTGATGGTGGTAGCTGCAGCTTCGAACAGGGCTTTGGGAGTGACTGTCCCTTCGTATGCGGTGGTACATCCTGAAGATCCTCAGAAGGACCCTGTGGAGCATTGGGAGGGTCGGGATATGAGCATTCCTAGTACAGGCTGTGCCTCGCTGTGGGCAACACCGGAGTGGCAGACGGTTGAACAGTTTGTTGGACTTCAAGGAATTGCTTTTAGGCAGGGCTCAAAGGGTTGCGAATCGACTCGCCCAACACGTTTGAGTACGAATATGACCCCTGACCCGATATTGATTGATAACCGGGAGGGACTTCCTCAGCTGACTATGTCGGATGGTGCAAAATGTGGGAGACCGAGTCAGGGTGTAGAGGTAGTGGTCAGCGAGCGGTGGAGTAATTGGTCAGGCGCGTTGCAAATTGCTATTTACAACATGTTCTGGAGAGAATTTCGTGAAAAGGGGCTGTGGATTGGTCATAAGCTGAAGGCTCTCGACGATAGCTTCGTGGAGCATGTGCGAAATGGTCATATTCCGTACCGCAAGGACTGTGAGGTGTGCCTGCGTGGGAGCGCACGACACCGCCAGCACCGTAAGGTGCTGGCTCCACAAGCCTGGACAATGAGTGTGGATACTGCAGGTCCGTTTCCTTTTAGAGTCGATGAGGGCACAAGTAAGGCAAGGTATCTGGTTGTAGCGGTACTAACGGTTCCAATTTTGGCTACAGATGGACACAAGGTTGACGAGCCAGCTGATCGGGATCCTACTGTTACAGTGGAAAGCTTCGCAAGGGCTCTCGAAGATAAAGAGTGGTTCATGGAAAGGGGTATGGAAATCGAGGACTCTATGGGAGAACCTACGCCAAAGGAGATCAAGGAGAGCAGGGAAGTTTGGAATGAGTGGGAGAAGGTGGTAAAAAGGAGTAGGAAGGAATGGATGGAGGATGCAAGGGCTCACTATCTTCCAAAGGTGTCCATGGTGGATTTCGTGTATACGGAGGCTGTCGAGTCGAAGAAGCAGCAGGTTGTGTTGGGAGCTATTAGCCGTATGTATGCTCGAGCAGTTGCAGATGGGTTTAGTGTGCAGAGGATTCATACTGATAGAGGCAAGGAGTTTAACAACTCTGCGTTGCGGGCCTTCTGTCAGAAGTTTGGGCTGCACCAGACCTTTGCGATCCCAGAGGAGCATCAGACGAATGGTAGAGCAGAAGGGGCGATTCTGCGAATAAAAAATAAGACTCGTACAATTCTTCAAGGCGCTGGCAGTGATGATCTGAAGGAGTGGCCATTGGCGGCCAAACTTGCGGCTTATCAGTTGAGAGCCGATGCTCGGAAACGATTGCGTATGCCATGCGACCCTACCCTGCCGTACAATACCAAGGTTCAAGTGCTGAAAAGATCCTGGCATCGAGGGGTTTGGGATGCTAGAACAACTACCGCGTTCACAAAGTGTCCATCAACAGATACTTCCCGGGGTTGGGTGGTCAGGACGGTTGAAGGGTTGATGTTTACGACTAGTAAAGTGTTCCCTGTTGCAAGTAATCCGGAGATCAAGTTTGAAGTTGCAGGCCAGCCAATTGACTTGGACCAGCCGTCGCATAGGCTTAAGGAGAAATCAAAGGCAAAGAAGATTCAACTGCTTGATGATTCCAACAAGCCGAAGCATCCAGCGGATATTCTGGCTAAACAGCTTCTAGAAAGTGGGAGCTGGGAGCCCAAGCACATTGCGTCGCTTGCAGTTTGCATGTCCAGGACTATGTCATCAAACACCCGTATGGTGAAGACGGGTGAAGGATCTACGGAGGGTGGTGGCATGGTGAGTCGTCCTACTTGCAACTTCATCAGTGGGGGGTTTACGTTTAGTGGGATGTCGGGTGTAAGGTGTGATACTAAGGATTACTCGTATGTTACCAGGTATCTGTGCGAGTATATGAAGAATTATACGGATGAGGCGTTTGCTGGCATTGGGTTGTCTCTTAATTCTTGTCATAGTATGCATCGAGACCTGCACAACCAGCGAGAAGTTCCCAATCTCATTCTGCCAATTGTGACGTCAGGAGGTGGGTTGTGGATTCAGGATAAGCTGCCTGCACTGCCGTCTATGGACGGTACGGTTGTGCCCGAAGTGCGTCGGTTTCCTAGCGGTGATGAGTTACAGGGACATGTGTATCAGTATGCGTCGCATCAGCTACTGAAGTTCTACCCACAGGTATGGCATGAATCGGTCGATCCTAAGGGGCCTCAGTTGCTTCTTTTTGGCTTTACTGCGAGAGGGTTGCATAAGTTGCTCAGGGTTGATAGGCAGGTTCTGTGGGATACGGGTTTTCCTTATGTTCCAGGAACAAAACATGAGTACTGGGGCTACAAGGCCTCAACGGACACCATTGTGCGTTATCATCCAGTGCCTCGTCGGGCGATGTTTGCACCAACTGATCAGGACCTGCTGCCTTTCTCTCGAAAGTGCCTGGGGGATGTAAGACTGTGCGTACAGCAACAAGGGGGTGATCCTCCGGTTTGCTCCTTCCACCGCTGGCGTGAGGGTCGGGGTCGTGCCTCACCTGTCGCGTGGACGGGTTGCTCTGTGTTTAAGTTCGTTTCAGGTCATGGTCCGCTCCGTGCCGGGAACGGGGGGGGGGTTCCGACTGTTCCGACTGACTTTTCAACCGAGCAACCAGGTGCATCTGGTGGGAGTAAAAAACTGTGTGGGACCGCTCCCGCAAGCATGTCGGAGGTTGAAGGTGTTGTTGAGGTACCACATTGTCAAGAAAGGTTGTCCCTTCTTCAGAATCCTGGACTCGGCAACGGGGGAGCTGAGGGTTGGACAGGATTTCGGTTATGGGAGAAAAAGGGGAAGGGATTTGATAAGGCCCAAGTAGCTGTAGACTCTACGGAATCCGGTCTGCGTGGGGTCCCTGGTTGTAGCCATGCCACAGCACGAGGTAGGAGCAGAACCAGAGGAAAGGATGATGGTTGCAACGATTGCAATGTCGAACCGACTCGAGGAAGAGGGTTGTCGTCCGGAGGGCGGAATGTGTTGGACAGGACTGTCTCCTCTCCAGCACCGATTTGCCATTGGGGTGTTAGATTTGCGGCCAGGTACAGTTTGAGAAGTGTGCAAGTAGCTGCAGACTCGACGGAATCCAGTCTACGGGGTCATGACGCTGCAGGTTTAGGCGTAGGGCATAGGGGATCGGCCTGTAGGGTTGCTGAACCTCCCAGTCTCCGATGTGATGACCTTGTGTGTGGTTCCTTGGTAAAAGGGGTTGAGATCCTGACTCAAGTAGGCCGCAAAGTGACTGTGTGTGAAGAGTTTCCAGCCAGGTGTCCTCGGAATGTGATGTATGCATGTCTGACCATCGAATTTCGTCGATTGGACGGTGAATTGCAGAGGAGTGAGTTTGGAACTGAACACGATCGGGACCAGGAGGTAGATCCGTTGCCTTATGTGGTTCCTGAGGCCTTGCAGCATCTGAAGCTCTGTGATCCTTCTCTTGCTGAGGAAGCGGTCAGCTATTCCTTAGAGAGAACTAGTTGGGAGATGCCGGAGTTGAGTGACGTGACTTCTGAGGTACTGGCTGCAGAGCATTATGCCAGGTGCAATCTGCTTGAACTGACCGGTGATGATGTCGAGGGCTGGTTAAAGGGATGTGAGGAGGATTTGATTCAGGATATTCAGAATCTTGAGTGTGAGCTTCGACGACTCAAGGTTTTTGAGCGGAAGGCCTTGCAGAGACTTGAGTTTGATGGATGTGAGAGCTCTGAAAGGCAGAGTATTCGGCATGTCGCTGTCAGTTCAGAGCTTCAGGGCAATGGGTCTCCACCGATTGCTGCATTGGATGGTTCAGCGGAAAGTGTTGGCAATGGTGTGGATAGTGATCCAGCGCCCCTGCAGACGAAAACTATCGCGCAGGAGCAAGTCCGGCGGGAGCTTGCCAAATGGCGAGAGCCCATGGGAGAAGAAGTAGAGTCGCTGGTTCAGAAAACCGAGGCAGTGGAGGACTTGACGGACAACCAGTACAGTGACTTAGTCAATGATCCAGAAGTTAGTGTAGAATTGATTCCGGGAAAAATGGTTTATGTTCACAAATCCACTGGACGGCGTAGAGCAAGAATGGTTGGATGTGGAAACTTCTGTGAACATGACAGCAGCTCACAACGAGCAGACCTCTTTGCCAGTGGAGCTGGTGCGGAGTCCATTCGGATGATGGTTCGCAAGTGTGCTATGGAACCTTCATGGCATCTAGTTTCGGTTGATGTGAAAACAGCGTTTTTACAAGCTCCACTCATGGACATGCAGAAGGACGGTAAGGCCAAGGTTACTGTTGTTCGGGTACCAGGTATTCTCAGGGAAGCTGGTGTTACCACTGCCAAGTATTGGAAGGTCAAGAAAGCTCTTTATGGTTTGAGTTCGGCGCCGCGTTCATGGAGCAACCATCGGGATAGAGTGATGAAGGACCTTTGCATTGAGCATAGCAGCAGTATACTAAGACTTCAAAAGATGGCGGAAGATGCGAATCTTTGGCATGTCATTAGGTATTCCTGTGAGGGTAAGAGATCCGAAAAGAAAGCTTCTGAGCCTGAAAGTCAGAGTGGAGAGCATGTTGGTGTGGTTGCTCTTTATGTCGACGATATTTTGGTGTCGTCTACCAGGGACATTGCGCAGTCGGTGGTTCGAGGTCTGGAGTCTCAGTGGGAGCTGTCAGCTCCTGATTGGTTGTCGAGAGGTGATAGCTTGAAGTTTGCAGGGTTTGAGCTGGAAAAGACTGCTTATGGGATCCGACTTCATCAGGAGAGCTATACACGAGATCTTCTTGATCAGTACCAGGAGACGATTACCGGAGTTGAGCGGGCTCCAGCTGTCAAGATGAGTGATTGCGAAGCTCCGAAGGATCACACGGAGCAGCTGGATCTGACACGTAAGGCGCAGTCTATGATTGGGCAGTTGCTTTGGCTTTCTGGTAGAACTCGTCCAGACATATCGTATGCAGTCAACTATGCGGCACAGCGGATCGTCCCTTCTCCTCGTGAAGCGGTCTCCCGAGCAGAGCATTTGATTAAGTACCTGAGACATGCTCCAGATGTTGGACTTCACTACAAACCACCAACCTTCAAATGTGGGAAGTGGGATCAGTTGAAGTATCAGGAGACAGGCGCCAGTTTGGAAGCCTACTCGGATGCATCATTTGCTGCAGATGAGAAGAGTCGCAGTTACGGTTGTGTTCAGCTGTATTGGGGAGGGGCATTAATCTTCTGGGTGTCTGGTAGACAGACCCTCTTGGCGGCGCACACAGCAGAGTGTGAATTGTATTCGTTGAGCGAGGCACATGTTCTGGGGAAGGCCATGCGGCCTACAGTAGCGGCGTTGATGAATGTGTCGGAGGCTGCCATTGATTGCCATCTTTATTGTGACAATGCTGCTGCGATCCAGTTGTGTATTCTGGAAACGGGATCATGGAGGACTCGCCACTTGAAGCTGAGAGGAGCAATTGTAAGGCAAGATCTCGAGGAAGGTCGGTGGAAATTGTCACATTTGGATGGGGTTTTCATGCCAGCTGATGTTGGGACCAAGCCTGTAGGTCCTGCTCGCCTTGAGGATTTGGTTAGGATTTGTGACTTGTGGGCTCCCAGCTTGGATAAGAACATAGAGCCTCCCAGACCTCAGGTGGCATCCTTACAGGGGAATCAGACTAATGTTGCCAAAGCGTTGCTGGCACTGATCTTCTTGACTCAGGTTGCTGGAGCAAGGGCAACAAATGCACAGGATTTTCAGGGTGTTTCAGGTTCGTTTGTGTCGAGCTTCATTACAGGTTTTGGCCTTGGTGTTGGATGGTGGGTGGCATCTAGGTTGGGGTGTTTTCTGGAAAGGTGTTGTCGTAGGAGACCTGTTGCTAAGTCTATGGGACCTGCGAGACCATGTAATGTCAGCACTAAGACTGATGCCATGGTTCAAACCGATTGGCCACTTTCAGCAGGGAGCTTGGAAACGGGGGAGTCTGACACAGACCCATTTCCAGTGCAATCAGAAGGTGTGGAGTGTCTTGTTGATGGTATTGCAGCTGATCGATTGCAAGAGCTGTATGACCAGTTGTATCAGGAGCAACGGGCTGAGAATCAGGCTGCAACGAGTTCAGGGGTTGAGGCTGATCATCAGGGTAGGCTTAGGACTGTGCCAGGTGTTACCGACGGGAGGGGTTCTCATGAGGTGTGGTTTTGGCAGAGGTTGGAAGGGTTAGAGGTGGCTCAGGGTGAGAACCCCCCGCTTGCGGAAAGACAGCTTCGGAGACCTCCAGATCATATGGTTGCAGAGGCGCGTGCGCCTACTGTACCTGCACCTCCTGCTCTAGGACACCCTGTGGATAGGATTCAGTATGTTGACGATGAGCTGATTCTTGGGCCTCAGCCGGTGGTTGCGGATGGGGAAGATGACAGTGTTTTGGAAAGCAGCAGTGAGGAGCACTCGACGATTGGACAGTGGACCACAGACTCGGGGATGCCTAGGGGTCCGAGTTCGGGGTCTGCGGGGACTTTGAATAGTGCTCGTAGTTTAGCTGCGGTGAGTGTAGTTGCATCGATCCCGTCTGCGAGGGGTCATCAAGGTTCGGAGGATGAAGCGACTGGAACTTGGGAACTCTGGTTTCTCCTAGGACTGGTTGCTGTTGGATGTTTAGCTGTAGGGGCTGTAAGTGCAGTAGGATGCATGTGGTGGTGCAAGCGTGGAGCCCAAGCACAGCTCTTGCAGGAGCAGAGTAACCCAACTACTCCAAGGAGTAAGGTTCCTGGAAATGCACAGGTGAGAGGTTCGTCTGGTGACCATTCTTCAGAGACCATCCTCCAGGTCTCACCTACTGTGAATGTTACAGTCAGAACAGAATTCTCAGGTGTAGATCAGGGTTTGCAGGGAACAGTTGGGGATAATCAGGGGTCTTTGAGGGATAAATGTGATGCAGGACCGCGTCATAGGAGGAGACAGCCTCAAGAGTTGAGTTCCTCAGTAGGACCCTGTGGTTTAGGACCTGCTAGGACCTGTGCGGATGCTTCGGAGCCGAGTTCCTCAGTAGGACCCTGTGGTTTAGGACCTGCTAGGACCCGTGCGGATGCTTCAGAGCCGAGCTCCTCAGTAGGACCCTGCAGTTTAGAACCCGCTAGGGCCGAAGTTCCAAAGCCGAGTCCCCGAGTAGGACCCTGTGGTTTAGGACCTGCTAGGACCTGTGCTGAAAGTGTGCAATCAGAATCCTCTGTAGGACCTTGCGGTTTAGGATCCCTTGATTTCCCGGTAGAGCCCAGAAGGGAGGGCCCAGGTCACTTTCAGACAAAGATTGGAAGATCTAGTGGATCGACTGACAGCCTTCATGAAGGGGGGTGACTAGATGCGAGAGGGAGTGGTTCCAGTCAAGAACTTTCAACTGTAAGACCAGATGGTTTTGTTGAACGTCCTACACGCGCGGGTTCACATGTGATTGTTGACAGGGTTGTTCGACCTCGTGGCTTCAAAAAGATGGACATTTACAGCTGCAGACCGGATGAACCAGGAGTCAATGTAATTTTCACACAGAACGGAGATTGTTTCCATAGGACTTTGCAGTGTCCTGCTGCTAGTAAATCTTCGGACATTCGCCGTCGCCAGACTTGTTTCGTGTGCAGGACAGCCGAGGGTTTTCCAAGTCAGGATGTAGTGTACTTTAATAGATGGGGAAAAAGGGTTCATGTGAGCCGTGACTGTCGGGCTCTGGATCCCCATCAGGAAATCAACGCTCGCCGAAGGTGCAAATTCTGTGGGAGTTACTAAGGTTTATGCCGCACTGGATGTGGCATGCCATGCTTCAGGACTTTTGGTGCTGATTAACGCATGGAACGAAGTGAGTCTTCGTTGGGGGAGTGACTGTGAACATGTCTTCATGTGGCATGCCGGTGTGTGTGCGTGCTGAAAGCCATGGAGGCTGGAAGACTCTAATGGGGACAGATTGGGTGGCGTAACCGCTCAGGTTCTCCAGAAAG
>BGNK01008231.1:382-11021 GCA_003297005.1 Symbiodinium sp. clade A Y106 | reverse complement strand
ATGAAGTGCTGGATGGAGAGCCGGCGCTGAACTGCCGCAGGCTTGTGCTCACTCCATGTCCTCGACGTAGGCCCGAAGGTTGTCGAGGAACGCCAGGGTCTCGTTGAGCGAGTTCAGAAGCAATGCTCGCGCAGTGCCCTGGTCAGGATTCGCTGTGCTGGCAGTCAGCATTGCCAGCTCTTGATGCAGCTGGAGCGAGTGGACCATGTCCAGCATCCGCGCGCCTGCAAAGTAAGGCAGTCGCGGTGGCTCCTGGGGTGGGTTCTGGTTCAGGGGCCGGATCGCTCCAGATGCCTCTCGGGGGGGGGAGCCTCTGCGAACGATCGAGGAAGCCTGATGTGAGGCGTTACCTCTGTTCGTCGGGTGGGCGGTGCCGCAGCCCTGGGCGTGGCTGTGTCTGCAGCCATGGGATTCACAATGTGTGATCTTGATCGTTGGGAATCCAGGGCTCCCGCCTTTAGCTCCTTGGTCAGAGAGAATGTACACTCGAGAGGGCTGATGAGCTTTTTTGGCAGCCGTCTCATAGACGGTTTGAAAGGTCGTGGCGAAGAGCTGGAACTCCTGTCTGGTCGCGATGCGACTACCCTGGAAAAGAATGATTGGTGTTGATCATCATGAACTGGGTCACTTGAAAGAGTTCCGTAGCTTGGGAGATCGCCTGATTTCGGGTTCAACTCAGCTGAAGCTCCCTGGATCTCCATAGTTGTAAATCCCCTTCTGACAATTTCGCCACCTTCTCCTCCAAAACGTCGCCTTCTAAAGAACTCCGTAGTGGGGACGAAGGAATCGTCTCAGGGCTTCCATGGGAGGCTTGCACCAGCATCTCACTGTTTTCTCACACAGCGACACGAAGTGGCAAGCTAGATTTAGCTGTGTTCACTTCCTCGACTTAAAAGGTGCGAAGCCCTAATGCTGTAGTCATGCCTACGGCCCNCACCAGCATCTCACTGTTTTCTCACACAGCGACACGAAGTGGCAAGCTAGATTTAGCTGTGTTCACTTCCTCGACTTAAAAGGTGCGAAGCCCTAATGCTGTAGTCATGCCTACGGCCCTTGACCCTTCGAGCATGCTTCGGCAGTCACAATAAGGAAGAGTGCCCCGGCTGTACAGTCCTACCCACCAACATCACTCCGGGAATTTCACANCTAATGCTGTAGTCATGCCTACGGCCCTTGACCCTTCGAGCATGCTTCGGCAGTCACAATAAGGAAGAGTGCCCCGGCTGTACAGTCCTACCCACCAACATCACTCCGGGAATTTCACACTCCTCCTTGGATCAGCACCACCTAAAACCCTGCTCTAGGTCCAGCCTTTCGCAGGCAGTATTGGCACACGCTTTTCGCGTGGATATGTCCTGCATTTCTCAGTCCTCTGCATCCAATCTCGCAATGAATGCAATGCCCTCCAGCTGAAGAGTAGACTGAGGAATCAGGGGTCAGGATCACTACTGGATCTGTTTGCGTTATTTGGGTTGTTGTTCGGGCTTGGGATGGACCAAATGAACTTCCCTCACCCCGAACCAAACCTGTATACTGAGAGCTCATAGCTTGGGCAACTGGCATGGTGAAGGCCTCTGGAGGAGGTCGGACCGGCTCAAACTGCGGGTTTGGTAACCCGGGCGGCAAACTACTGGACGAGGAAGTAGGTTCCCCATACACCAATCGGTGCGCTATGTACGCATCAACTTGAGGATCGGCCGGGCTGTGTGCGAGGTGAATGTTGACGCCTCCATAAACGGTGGGTCGTTCTTCGACTCTCTCAGAAGGTTCCGGACTTCTTGGGCACTTATTGCGACTCTTGCGGCGGTGGGGTTTGGGTTCACTTCCGCTTGGGCTTGACTCACTAACCACCGACTCGATGGCTGCTGCCACCCGGTCCTGAAGCTTCTTTGCTTTCCCTTCCTTGGTGGCTGCCACTGCTCTCACCTGGGGTAAACTTGGAGTTGAAGGCGCTGGGTTACTGGTAACTCTGTTGCGCAACGTCTCCCAAACGCACACAGTTGACAGCACGATCAGGAGAACAGCAAGCATGAGTTCCCAAGGCCACTCAACCTCCAACGCCGGCTTAGAGTCATCACCCTTGCACACCACTCCTTGCAACGAAGTCAATAACCCAACCAAACAAACCTTGAACACCTTCCCGAACCCTTGCACGGTATGAACCCTTGGTGGTTCGGCTGGTTGTCCAACCTCCGTGGGACCTAAACCCAGCAACTCACACAAGAACTTCAGCCTAGCCGAAGGTAAGGGCTTGGTCAGGATGTCTGCCTTCTGGTAAAGGCCCTGGCAATGCCCCAGTGTCCAACCCTCTTGCAACAACTGGTTCAGCTTTGCCCCTCTGACCTTCAAGTGACGGGTCCTTTGTGAGCATCCACCTCTCACCAAAGAAATGGCCGCTGTGTTGTCCACATCCACCTGAGCGCCCACACATCTGATGCCCAAATCTCGGATGAGCGCGATGAATGATTCCCCGTAGGTGCTTCCCTCAACCACCTGGATCAGCTCGGTCTCTGCTGAGCTCATCGCTATGAGCTGCTGTTTTCCGGCACGCCAGACCACCGGGGTTTTCCGGAACTCCAGTATGTGTCCTCCATACGAGTTTCTTCCCTCTGGAGCGAAGGAAGCATCGGTGTAGATCCGGAGGATCGGTGCATCCGGCACGGCCTTCATGCGGAGCTTGTACCCCTTCGTCTGGGCTAGGTACATAAGTAGTCGCCTGCCGATGGCTACGGCTTTCTGGGGATCGGCAGCAACCAAAGAGCACATCATGGAAGTAGTGAATGCTATGTCCACACGTGTTCGTTGCGCTAACCAAAGGCACTCCCCGGCTATACGCTGGGCAAGCTTCAGGGTATGCTCCTCCGGTTCACCGTTGCCGTCAGGGCTGTCTTCACATGTGGATTCACCTTCCGGCCCAAACATCACCTCCTTTGGACAGGTTATTTTGGATCTCATCCCCGGAGTCAAGCCATGTGCACGGATGATCTCATCCACATACGCTTCTTGATCCAGCGTGAAGGTCCCATCGGCACAAGAATCTCACCGGTGAGCCCTCGGCTGCCTCCGAGAGGCCATCCGTCTCCCACTTGGCCGTTTCCAGAATCCATTGGTGGAATTCCTGAGCCATTTTTGACTCCCCCAGAATGAGGAAATCGTCCACATAGGTGATAAGATAGCCCTTTAGCTCTTCATCTTTCATCACCCTCCAGATGCTTGGGTCGGTTTCCCCCTTCACAAGCTTGCACCCATTAAAGGTAGCTTCTTGAAGAACCTTATCTCTGAAGCTTGCCCACCAAACTGGTGCCTCTCTAAACCCATAAAGCACCTTCCCCAGCGTGTAGCACTCGCCTTCTTGGGCAAGGCCCAATTCTATAAGCCAACGTGGCGGTCTGAGAACATACCTTCCGCTGGCCTCTTGAGGGATAGGCGTCAGCGTGAAGGCAGAGCGAATGTCACACGTGAATGCCTTCCACCGGCGACCGCTTGCCTCAACCAACGCCGCTCGGACAAGTTCCGAGGGAGCGCCGCTCGCGTACAGCGATTCAGCATCATTGAAAGGGGCTTGGTTGCCACAGCCCACCAATCGACACTTCCGCCGGTAGTGCTCGCTGGCCCCTAGAGACGGAGCCTTTGCCGTGAACACCCCTTTTAATGGGATCACCGTGGTGTCTGCACTGGTCAGCAACCTCCGTGCTTCTTCACCGAAGTGGCTCTTCAAAACTCCAGGACCCTTCAGAGTGTCCAACTCCTTCTGGATTGCTGGCCTCCAACGCTCCAAATGCTGGCGCACCTCGCTTTGAGCAGCCGTATGCGTCACACTTAGCGGTTCTTGCAGGCTTTCCAGAAGAGCCTCTAGATTCTCTGTAGTTGCCACTTCAGCTTTCCTCACAAACAGCTCCTCTTGCCACGGTGTTATCCCATCGCTTTCAATGGAAATGCAAGCCTTCAGGGCTGTCGGATTCGGCAGCGGCACAGGTAACTGGCTTGGGGCAAACGCAGTAGACGACCGCGATCGGGGTATACGGTTCTCTGGCAAGCCTTGTGCCTGTACGGCCATAATTTCTGGAGGATCTGGTCCCGGTTCTCGCAGAACCCTGGTGGCGACTGGGACGGCATCATGCCTTGTCTCCTCTACCAGAACCCTTATCACAACCACCTCTCGGATGTTTCTCTGAATGTCGAGTACGTCAAACATCATCAGACGGTCTGGGAAGGGTGAGTCATCTAGATACATGTTTGCATCATCCGTGTACTGGAACACTCTTGCCAATGGAACCGTGGCACCAGTTGGAAGTCGATATTCCAAAACAGGGTCATCAGTCCACTGTCGCCCATCCCTCAGTGTGCCTATCATCAATCCTCGGGGAATTGACGCCGACAACTGGTTCATGTCAGCTTCATCGGCTCCACCCAACACCCGGGTCCATCGCGTCATGCCTGCTTCAAACTGCACCTCATCTAGCTCACATAGCTCTCTCCACTCCTCCGGTGGGATTCTTGCGAACCTTACATCAAGGTGTTGGGTTTGAACTGGGCGGTGTTGCTGCTGACGATAAGCTGGCATTGGCATCCTTTGTGGGTTAGGGCCTACAACCTTACACACCTTTGCGGGTTTGACAGGCTGCGCGGGTTCTCCCTGTAGTGGATTAAACCCAAACTCCTTCAGCTGGTCCATGGCGTCCAAGGTCAACTTTCGGGTACCTAGGGGGCTATACCCGGCTACAACCCAATTGGTGGCTGGCAGCGGTGCATGATGATACTTCGGATCAAAGCTGATAGCTTTCGTTCCAACCTGGTGTTCGGTTCCCTCCTCCTCAACTCCATGGAGGTTCCTGATTGTCCGACAGTCACTCACCTTCACCGCTCCATTCACTGTTGAATCACCCTCTTTGCTGATCCACAGGCTCCGATCGGTAACTGCAGCAACGTAGTTCGTAGAGCCAAGGTTCATTGCGCGAATCTCTGTGCACTCCCACCTCATCTGCTTGAACTATTGTTACTGCCGACCACCTTGGCTCCTCATCGAAGGACACAATCCCTTTACGAAGGTACTCATTGAGGTATCTGCACAACTGCGGGTACACATACGTCGCCTTAGTGATTCCTCTGAGGCCTCCATGCCCGTACGCTCCAAGCACTACGGAGAAGTTGACAGGCCCACGGTGGGATTGTTTGGAGCAACCGACTGCATCGCCAAAGGAGGCGCTTAACAGCCTACTACATGCTTCAGCACTGAAGTCACCTTGGGTTCTCAGCTCCAAAGCTAGCTGTTCTGAAGCTCTGGCCACCACACGCACTGACCTTTTACCTGTGACTCGTCTTGGGATCTTCATTGGCTCTCCTTGATCCTCCTCCTCAAGCTGTGCTTCTAAAACCGGTCTACCACCCAAAACCCGTTCTGGATCCACCAGCTCGTCGGTGGGCCTGACATTTCCCGATTCTGTTCGAGAACATGGGCACAGGTATGTGCCGTATTCCCACCTCAAAAACGGCTTCTTTGACTCACCAGTAGGATGCTTTGACTTGAACACTACCCGCTGTCCATACTGGTGCACTCGTCCTGGTAGCTGCAATACTTGGTGACGATGCTCCGCACACGCGAGGGTCATAGCTGTGGGCCAGTGTTCTAGCCCCAACCCCGACGAGGAAAGATGCAACCGGGCTCTAGTCTTAACCCATCCCACCAACCTTTCTGCCAGGCCATTCGCCTTCGGGTCGTCTCCTTGCGTGAACGACGGTTGAATCAACTGTGACTGCAGCCAATCCGTGGTGGCCTTCGACACCGCCTCACGGGCTCGGTCGGTGTGAGCGGTCTTCACTGGAAACCCCAAACGGTTGCACTCTGCAATCACCTCCTGCAGTGCCGGCAAGATTTGTGCTCCGCTTCTGCCCTTCATTGGAACCACGAACCTGAGAACCTTGTTGTTCCCTGAAAACACCATCTTAGCTATCTCCTTGTCGAACTCTTCGTTGCTGAGTTTGGAAATCGCTTGGTGATCCTCCCAAGGGTCATGCAACTCTTCGTCCTTTGACAAGGGTGGTTCATCCTTGGCGTCCGGTTCCAACAGTAGGGGATCCAGATTCTCATCGGGTTCATAATCCGACGGATCAAACCAACTAGCAACTGAGCGGACTTCGTCCTCCTCCTCAATCACTTGGCTCTGTTGCTCTCCCTTTTGCTCTGTAGGCTGTACTGGGGGCGGGAATTTGGTGATCAGAGGATATTCCCCTTCAGAAACAATACTACCCTTTTCCCTGCGGACCTCCTTGCCTTGAGGAAGAGCCTCACATGGGACTCGCAGGCCCGCCACAAGAGCGTACCTATACCTTCCACCTCTATCATCCTTGCCGAGCTCCTTAAAAGGTCCGGCCAAGTCGAAGCTTAGGGCATACATGTTTGGGCACTTAGAGCGGCGATGCTGCAAACCCAGCGATCCGCTCATGACACACTGCAAACAGTCCTTGCGGTACGGCACATGATGCGCCTCGAGATGCCTTTTCCAGCCTTCCCTTTGTGCTTCTGTAAGACTAGGGGTTTCCGTACTCTGCTGTCCCAGCGTCTCTTGATGCTGCTCCTTTGGCGTGGCTGCACCTTCACCTCCGACCTCTGCGGGCTCATTCCCCAATGGGATCGCGTCAAGCTCCTTCAAAAACTCAGCAACCTCGTCTGGATGGGTGCCCCTGCTGGGGATTGGTTTACTAGATTGCCCCACGGCCCGAACCAGAGGGCTTGCAGTTCTGCTGAAGGGCGCCGAGCTTTCGATGAACAATGCTGCACGGACCTGGCCTTTGAAACCTTCGGGCCAGCTCGCTACACAAACCGCTGGCTTACTCTCCTGGGTACCTAAACCACTAAGGCTTCGGTCTGACAACCTTAGATTGCTACAGACCCTTAGCGGTCGAGTGTGTTTGGTTCCCTCAGAAGTCCAGGGCACCTTGCGCTGGGTGGTGTTGCTCCAACGCGCAAACGGACCTATCACTAACTCGTCCCATGCCTTCAAGTCGGTGATGTCCGGATCACCAGCGGTGTAGCAGAAGGGTACTCCTTCACCCTTTGCAATGGAAGCAACAGTCCACAACCAGAGGGGCTGGACTCCTAACAAGGTGTCCTCATCTACTCGCGCCTGTGTCGAAGGTTTCAGGGAGTCGGCTCCCCACGGCTGATGGTATGACCTCACCTGGACGGCTGGGAGCTCCTGCGTGCGCACCTGGTACCATGTCCTTGTGGGGGGGTCCGCAAGAATTGCCGAGACCCTTCCAGTGAAGGCCGCCCATGACAGGGCCTTCCACAATGCCTCATTCGTGAGATCCCACCCCTGTGCTCGTACCAGATCCACCTCCACAAGCTCGTGACCTTGTGCCTGGCACTGGTCCCTAAGCCTTTGGTCACCTGAACCGCTACACAGGCTAATGACCCACGAAGTTGAATTGTGCATACGCTTCCGCTGTCTACGGTTTACAGGCAAGGCTTTCAGAAGTTCCCAACCCTTTACATTGTCTAGTCCTACAGCCAACTTGGCGGTCACTCTTGCAGGAATGTTGGCGAGGAAGGGCATCCGGTCCACCAACATTTGGGCTGACACTTGAGTCCCTGATCCGATGAAATCATCCAGGATTGCATGAAACTCCTTGTCTGTCTGCGCAGCCAACTGGGACTGCACCCTGCGCAGCCGGCTCTCCAACTCACCTACATGTGCCCCTTCAAGTTCTCTGACCAGCTGCAGCGCCTGACGCTTACTGAGTTGGGGACACCCGCTCCGGATGCTGGTTTCCAAACGCCCCATGCGTGGGTGAGTTAGCTGAAGTCCACCTTTGCGGGTCCATCGAATGCTGCAACCCAGCTGCTCGATGAGAGATCCCAGAGGCAGAATAGTCTGGGTCTCTCCACCACCATCTCGCCCCGGAGCGACCAGGGACCCTCCAGGAGTCTGTTTCCACAACTGCTTCTGGTCTCCTGCGAGAGACACCATACAGGGTGCCAAGTCACCGGTTCCCACAGTCGTGGGATCTAAAACAGTGTGAGTGGCTCCGGAGTCGAGGAGCGCAGTTGGCTCCCGATCCTCCACAGGGTCTTCGGTGGCAACAGCTCTGATCCGAGCTCCATCCAGTACGCGTGCTTCAAGGTCTTGAATTTGCGCCTCGATTTTCGCTGCAGTTGCCATCACCGACGGATCTGCCGCAGCTCTGGAGGCTGCTGACAGCCCTTCAGTGGTTGTGCTGGTTGCCTTGGCAGCTGGTGAACCGAGCTCTGAAGAACTATCACCCTCAGCAGCTGATGATTTCAGGGCTTCACGCAACACTCCAGCCGCCTCTGACAGCACCTTCTTCAAGCCTGCGTCGGCCTTGGGCCTTGGCGCAGCCTCCTTAGCCTGGGCCTTTGGCGTACCTGCCTCTGACCTTGACTTCGGTGTCCCTGCGGGGGCTTGACAAGTGTCTTTCCGGTGGCCTACACCTCCACACCTCATGCATCGGTCGCTCCTCTCGGCTTTAGGGATCGCACTCCAGTCGTGGCTGTATGCACACTCTCCTCCCTTCTTGCACCCTTTGCCCTCGTGATACCACTTACAAGGACGCTTGACGGAATCTCCTCCTGAGCTGGTGGATGTTCCGCCACCCTTGACTGCTGGCTTTGCTACACCTGCGCCTTTGCCTTCGGCCTGTGCACCTTGGCTCACCTTTGCATCCACCTGACGTGCTTGGGCACCACGGTCCTTTGCCTCCTTGTTAGCCTCGCTTACCCTAGAAGCGCTCTCGAGTTCGGCCAGGATGTGCTCGTAGTACTCTTCTACACGGTCATTGGTGGGCTGAGTATCCAACTGGAGGGCTGCCCACACCAAGTTAACCCTGAAGTTAACAGAGCCCAGAGACTTAAGGATCCCGGAAGTAATTATCTCTAGGGCCTGGATCTGTACTGCCGGGTCCGGCTTGGACCCTCCGAGGTCCCCTAGCCTCGTCAACCACCTCCTCCAAGTCCTTAGTTTGAGGACGGCATCCACCGCTGAGTCCGCCGCCTTTGGGTTTTGCACCTGGCGGAGCGCTTCCGTGCGCTCTGGCAAACCTCCTGGCTTGTAAATGACGTGAAGCCTGCACAGAACATGGAGAAGTCCCGCTATGCGGGCTGCTGAGAGCTCCTCACGTACCCCTTCTGGGCATGCTTGCAGCACGAGGTGCTCCATGCGATGCTTGACTCTCGACCAACGGGGTTCGGAGTCCACCATGGAGCACGGGAGCTTCAACCTCAGCCTTTGTACCGGCGTCGCTGGTACGAAAGTGGTGTTGTACCAACGCTGCGCCTCACCTAGCGCTCCTTCCCAGCACTGTGAGGAAGTGTCGGACAGGTCGGACATGGAAGGGCGTACTGCATGAAGCCAGTCACTGAATTGCAAGGCTCCTTCGGGTGTCGCTTGGGGAAGTCTGGCAATCTCGGTTACCCCAGGTCTCACTACCTCTGGACCCGTTACCCCAGAACTTCCTCCGGTCGTCGGTGGCTTGGTTGCCATCTGAGCCATCAGCCCTTGCAGTTGCACAATCCCACTCATCATTGCATCGTACGGTGTAGTGGCCGGAATTCCTCCTTCCCCCGGTCCGCCCGCCCCTGGGGGGCGGGGTCTGCTTCGCACTCGTCTTATCACAAGCCTTTGAAATGGTAAGCCGGAGGGACCTCATGGATCAGCCGGGNAGCCTTTGACATGGTAAGCCGGAGGGACCTCTTGGATACGCTGAGGGTTGCGGGAGCCGACTCTGCGCTAATCGACCTTGTTGCGGCTCTGCACGCGGACAGCACGTACTCGTTTCGCACGCAAGGCCAAGAAGGACAGGTGGTCTCCACCACAGGGATAAAGCAAGGCTGTAAGCTTGCTCCCACACTGTTCTCCATGCTGACTGGCNCACGCAAGGCCAAGAAGGACAGGTGGTCTCCACCACAGGGATAAAGCAAGGCTGTAAGCTTGCTCCCACACTGTTCTCCATGCTGACTGGCACTATCTTCCGCGAATTAATTGCACTGGCGGGTACTCAGGCAGTTGCTGACTACCTGACTGGGTATGCTGACGATTTAACTGTTCATAGGGAAATACATTCAATGGAGGACCTAGGTAGGGCGCATGCCCTGATCGAGCAGCTCCTTGCACTTGTAAGGAAACACGGCNGGAGGACCTAGGTAGGGCGCATGCCCTGATCGAGCAGCTCCTTGCACTTGTAAGGAAACACGGCTTCGCCGTGAACCCTTCAAAGTGTACCATGATGGTAAAGCTCGAAGGAACGCAGGGCGCAGCAACGCGCCTGCGTCGGTTTACTTATTGGCGCACCGCGCCCGACGGACAGCGTCAGAAGATGTGGCGACTGGGGCAGGCGAAGTCCCACGAGGGCTTTCCTAGTGTCACATCATTCAAGTACTTGGNTTATTGGCGCACCGCGCCCGACGGACAGCGTCAGAAGATGTGGCGACTGGGGCAGGCGAAGTCCCACGAGGGCTTTCCTAGTGTCACATCATTCAAGTACTTGGGGGTTAAGCTCTCGTGTGGCAACTTTGAGAAGGCCACCCTCAAGCATCGCTTGCAGGAGGGCAATGCCAAACTGCAACAGGTGCGCAGGTTTGTGCACAACCGTCGCACGGCTGGACCCCGCTCGCGGCTGCACA